>CAAKHB010002595.1:0-12226 GCA_901007665.1 Aeoliscus strigatus
ACAAAGATGATAGATTCTCAATCAGCTCTTCTGTCTACATACATATACACATACAAGTACATATTATTGAGTTGAACTAAGAATGTAATCCAGACATCAGCGGATACCAGGTCACCTTATTCAAACGTCCGTCGGACATTTTGATGGAGCTGCATTGTAATTATTGTTATATGCTTTTACACCCTCACGGCACGTTTATTATTGATTCCTTTAATATGAAGAAAAAAAGGCCTGTTGAAATCATGTTCTGTGTGATTTAGCACCCTTTCAGTACTTACACATTCTCATCATGTTTATATTACCTTTACATTAATTTACTGCACCTGCAATGTATTAGCACTGTTACTTTTATGTATTCTATTGCACTTTGTTGCACAGAATAATTGTCTTGACAATCTTCATCTCCACTGCACAACAATTTGCAAAGTTTGGCGTTTTTTTGCACATGACATTGACCATTCTGTAAATTTAAATGTTAAATTTCTCTTGTAAACTCTTTCATCCACTGCAGAGTCACGCTTTATAAAGTCTACGTGATGTTGTGAAATTATCAAAAACTTTTATAAAAGCCGGCAGGAAATTCAGCACAGACCTGTATTAACATCTGAGTAAAAAAGGCACCGATAAAGACATTAAAACGTTATAGACAAGTTTAGAAATATAAGAAGATGAGAGATGAGAAGCAGTGAGGTGATACAAATATACAGGTGATGAGTCCATGTACTGTTGATGTTGTGTTCCCAATCTGTCCATGAAATAAACCATGAATACAGTAAATAACGATAAATTCCCCCCTTTACAACAGTTGCAAGGGTCAGTTTGTATTGAATCAGTTTGAGAGAAGCATTGATTTATTTAAGGGTCATTGCACAGGCTGTTGACCTGCACTGGGTTTATACTGACACGTGTTCTTGTTATTTTGACAAGCATATGAGCAGAATATTAGGAACGCTGACTGTGTCAGGCTGTACAGTTAAAGAACAAATGGAGTGGGAGAATGCAAACCTCTGCTATTCCCAATGTGGAAAACATCGTTTTTCACATTGAATTTTGATCTGCATGTTATGACAGAGCAAAATTGTCATTAAAGTTGTTTGCACCCACAAACTGAGCAAACTGAACATTTTATTTAATTGCTCTTTGTGCTGACGAAGGCGAATGCTTTACTGACCCCCGCTTCCTTTGTTCAGGTTAATTCATCAGGGCCAAGTTATAGGAACAGATGAATAGAAGCTGATAAAAAGAGAATGGAGCCCTGCAGTCTCAATCAACACCAGACCAGTGCTCTCCTGGTTCGAGGTGGGGGTGTGGTGCCTGTTGCCAGGATACTGGCCGGATCCAGTCCTCGGGTCCTGCTGTTTTATTGGACAACACGCTTGACCCTCTTTTCACCCCAAATTGGCCCCTGACCTGAGTAGTCACACCTAATCAGTGCAGCCACGCAGACGGTAACTCAGGGAAAGTTTGGTGCTGCCTACCTGCTGCTAGCGACACTGGGCACCGAGCACAGCCACAGATCAATATCATACAAAGTGACATCTGCAACCATTTAAAATCACATTTAGTGGAATTACTCTTTGATATGTTGTCATCAACATGACACGAGGCATCTGAAAAATGTGTTTTAAGTGGTTCCCAGCTCGAGAAGTACAAGTTGGTTGTAAAAAGAATCAAAGGCAAATATAAAAAATTGCGCAGATCCCAGTGTGAACGACTTGAGCAGTTTTAAAAATCGGATTACTACTGAACAAATGTGTCCAAAACATTTTAATACATTTTGACAAAGATGACAAAGATTTAGACTACATATTATTATTATTATTATTATTATTATTATTGTAGTTATTTTTCTTCTTCTTATTATTAGTAGCATTAGTATTAGTATTATTATTGTTGTTGTTTATTTTGTCTCAGCTGTATTCAAGACAGTGCATGCAATGTACACTTGTACATGTACACCTGGAACAATCCCTATAAGAAAAATTAAAATTCTCCTGGTGGTGAAGTACGAGCTCCAAAACATTTGCCATGCCTGGTGCGTTTGAGGAAATGAATAGAAAAACCCTGTCTGTCATTGTAACCTGTCACCAGTCCGTCAGCCGACGCTCTAATCCCACAGATTCCTTTATTCGATGTCCTGACATGAAGAGAAATGGGACGACACGCCCATGCAGAGATCTCTCAGAAGGTCTATGCGGCCCAGACACACACAGGAACACAGCAACAAACCTTTGCACCTTCATTTACGGACAAATCGTCGTCAATCATTTGGTCAAACATCCACTGGGACGTCCCAGAACCAACTGTTTCTGTGTATGGTGAATTGAATTCAGTAGACCCACAGAGGATGACATGTTGGAGCTTGTAAAATGCCAAAGTTTGGTTATATTCAGTTGTTGAGTGTTTGAGGCGTGATTGTGTCTCTATTCTTCTGAGGTATCACACGTCTCAAATTGTTTTCCTCGGCATGAATAAGCACTTCTTGAATTTGTCACGACCCAAACGGGAGCCCAACATCCAGAAACAACTGGATGTTGGCTTTGTGTGAAGGGGGTGAGGGGGTAGGGGGGGCTTTGTGTTCGGTGAGGAGCTTTAGTCCTGCTGTGATGTGGGTGTTGTGCTTTAAAGATAAACTTTCCTGCACTCATTATATCCCACGGAATTTGCTGCTGTCACGACAGCGTGTGTGTTTGTGTGTGTGTGTGTGTGTGTGTGTGCGTACACGGATGTGATGGTCAGCAGTAAAGCAATCCTATATTCAAGCTAATCTATATCCCTTTAAAGCAGCAGCTCCCCCCTGCACTGACCCGAGGAGATAGTGTGCTCCAGTCTGGTCAAAGGTAAAAGGCCAGTCGCTGGTTAATGGGAGAGGAGGCAGCTCCTCGCTACGAGGCTGCACATTCATGTTGACTGTTTTTTTATCTCTGTTTCATTAATAAACATCACTTCTCCTGCAGATAGTACCGGCTGACCTGCTTCTTCAACATCCCCGCTCATGTTTTTCAACGGTTAAACAGCATCTCCTGCCCCTAATATGGGTCAGAGCCAAGATCACGATACTCGACACCTGTCCGCTTCCAGTCTGACATTTGGGTTTCCTCATGTATTTTATTCATTCTAGCAACTAGAGGCTTTTTTTAAATAGTTGAGTAAACAATTAATTGTAGATGTGGAAGCTGAAAAATGACTCAAGATATCAAACATGTTTAAATCGCTGCTTGATTGAAATGTTGAATTTCATGTCTCCATTCAGCACCAAAATAGGCTTTAAGGGTTCACTTCTTAGGGATATTCCCTTTCAGTCCCAAAGCATCATTTTCTGGTGCAGTGCAGAACCTTTTTTGTTGTGGCTTTACAGTAATTATGGGAGCTTTCCTGAGCCGGACGGGATAGTTTACTGCACAAAGAACTTTCCAGTTATTCCAGCCAAAAAAACGGAGTGTGGAACAAGAGGAGAAGAGCTGGCAGAAACCTAATCTGTTTGGATAAACACAACATGCACCCAGGACGGATGTCGAGAACTCCTCCATATTGAATCCATATGCAGGAACACAGACCTGGTCAACATCCAGCTTGTTCGTGTCTCATCCCAAACATCCACTTACAGCTGACTACATGTTTGAGGTCACATTCCCTCCAACCACATCAAACGAGGAAGAAAAAGAGACATAGCAAACAAATGTCCAAATTAATCTGCTACTTAAAACAGACCGAAAAAAGGAGATGAAAAAAAAAAACAACATTCTGTTGTCTGTTTTCAAATCCGTAAAGGTATTTAAAAAAAAAATCTATGTTCTGATAGATTCCCCTGATATAATATTCACGGATGGAAATTAGATTAAAAAATGTGGACCCTTCTGCCCTGATTCATTTATTTTTCACCTAGATGAAACAGGACAGCATGAGATACATCAAATTAAAACACCAACCTCTGGATTTGACTGAACCCTTGTCGGGTATTTTTTCCTGATACACGGCCGTTAAATATAATTTTAAAAATGATTTTCTGAACGTATTGCAAATTTTCATTTAGACACAAATCTAAAAGTGAGATCAGGAAGTGTATTTTTATGCTGGTTGCAACATTTAACCTGTTTCTGAAGTAAGAAACACAATGGTAATAATAATAATACAAAAAATTCAAATCTTGGATTGATTTCTGTCTGACATGAGGGAGGTTTGTCTTGGCCACTCAGGCAACAGAACCCACCCACCTCGCCAGCGAGCCAATCTATTCGCGTGACCACAGCACCTCTGCTCACATAAATCTGCTGGGCCGCTCTGATTCTGCCGGCTGCTCTGTTTTTTCCACCGTGTGCAGCCCTGTGTGCGTTTTCTTGTTGATGTATATGTGCAGGAAAGTGTGTGTGTGTGTGTGCGCGTGTGTTTTGTCTGTGGAGAGTGAGAGTATGACCCAGCCTAGTGTGTGTGTGTGTGTGTGTGTGTGTGTGTGTGTGTGCATATTGAAACACTGCAGACAGATTGGAGGTTTCCTGATCCGGGGTGTGCCACGTACATCCATCACAGCAGTAGCCGGGTTTCTGGTGATTTAGGAGCTACCGAAGTGGCTCCGCTGGTTGCTGCAGTCTGACCATGGTCATTCCATCACCCCTCCCAACACACTCACACACACACACACACACACACATTCCCTGGTCTTGTATCTGTTTACAGACACACCATAGCTCAAACTGTTCCTTCATATCTCCCTGCATTTATTTTCTTTTATCAGCAGTACCGCGTTTCTATCTGGACGTCTTATCACCTAATTCTGGCGTGAATATCTGCAAACACCAAATATATTAAACTCCTAAATACCTGTTTGTGGCACATAAAGATAAGGTCGGTGTTCATAAACAATATGTGTAACAAATACAAACCCACACGACATAAAGGCAAAGGCAGACAGTGTTATGGAAATGGATGGGATTTCTGTGAGTTTGTTCTTTTGAGTGAGACACCAAACGTCTTCTCTAGGTTCTGTTGAAGTTTCGAGGAATATCAGTGTGGGGAGAGCACAGTGGAATTGTCCCCCGGCTTTGGGCTGGAATTTTTTTGGAGTGCTGGCTGTCCATTTGCACAAAGCGGATTTTGCATCAGCCAGCTTAGATGTGAGCGCTGCTTTGAAGTGCTCTAATCCGTCCTCTACCTTCAGACAACCTTTCCTGACGCGCAGCTGAGTCACAGTGTCCGCTAACTGCACCAGCAGGATGGTCCGCGTCACTTCACCCGCAGATACACACCTGCATACGTGCAGTATCAGTACTTACTTTCGGGACCGTTACACAGCACATCAGCGATCAGCTGATTCTGAACATGTCTAGCTTTGTTTGAAGCCAACACAGGGCTTGTGGTGAATGCACCACAAACAAGAGCTAAAACGCTCAGATCCATCCGGGGGCCTTTTATTTAGTCTCAGTTGGGGGGAAATTTCAAAAAATCCAGCGCCAAATTGAAGAGGCAGGGCTGTCGGAGTGGGTGGCATGACCGAGTCATAGCCCGCTGTGGGCTGCTGCTTCTTATTCACCAGGTGGTTTCCTTTTTAGTCCCACACACACTACCAAGACGACCTTCAAACACAAAGGCCAACTTCTCTAACTGAGGAAGAAGCCCAACAATTGGGTCAAACGGTGGTTCGTCCAATCAGAGCTACCGTTGTTGGTAGGTGGTCCGTTTCCTTTCATACTCTGAGTCTTAGCCAATCCTTGGCCAGATGGGGTCACTAAAATCTTACCAAACGTCAAAGCCATTGGTTAGGGGTTGTTCAGGGACTAACAGAGGAGAACAATGGGATCAGGCGTACGGGGCCGATGCTGCGTGTGCATTTTCTGGTCCATGTATTTCAATCCAGCTGTTCCGTAATATCATAGACTCATGAATAATCCACATTCTTCCTTTGCTCGGCCTGCCTGGCTGTTTGAACGTGCGTGCGTGTGCTCGGTGTCTGCTGGAAGCAGACGGTGTGCGTTGGCTGCGTCTCTCTACCTTCTCTGGATGCCAGTTCTCCTTCTGAAAGGAATCTCAAGCTTTCAAGGCTTTTTTGTGAACTGCTCATCAAAGCTCCTGCAAATGCTGCATTGCTGTCATTGAAGTCATTATATTTTTCCCTTTTGTTGCTGTTTTTGGATGAGATCTCAATCTTTCCTTCGGTGAAAATGAGGCCATTGTTGCTGTTTTATTTTTTTAAAAAAAGGGGGTAATTGATTCAAATTGGCATTCAATTCACGTCGTGTCTCAATTTTCCCAGTTTTCACTGCTTTTATGTATTTTTTTTAAAACATCAGCGATGAAGTCGAGACGTACTGACTATTGTAGAAACCTTCGTTGAATAAACTATTAAACTGTCATTGGTCTGTTTGAGCTAAACCCCAAACTGCAACAGCGTTTGTTGTTATTTGATATGAGCGTCTTCAAACGATCACTCACAGCAAAGACAAACCAAAACGTGGACATTTAATTGTTATTTTTTGTCATTTAAGTACTAGATTGCAGATTTTCATTTGGAGTTTCCTTGACACGTCAGTCAAATTTTGCTTTCTTTCCTGGCAATACAACAATGTCTTCTTGTTCTACTTTTTTTCCATTGTGTGGATCACAATGTCGGCATTCCACAGCCGAAGGATAAACCAATACGGTGAATTTTTCCTTACTTCCTAGAGCCCTCTGATGATCCGGGCCTAGAGTTGGAGGAACACCGGATAGAGTCATTTTTTTATGGAGAGGACACAGCTGAATACAGAGGCAGGAAGATGACACCTCCTATCTCTGTGAAATGCTGACCCGCCATGTCATTCCTCTAATTGAATGCTATTACATTCTAACTGCGAACGAATGATCCCACTCGCTGACGCAGGCGAATCGCGGAGCTCGTTGTACCACCAATTACCTGGTGTTTAATTCACTTTCCTTCAGTCAAAGCTGGCAGACACTTAGCATGTCATCAAGAAGCATCTCTGCAGCATGATTTGGACACAATGAGTAAAAGATGTGTCTGATGCTGCCTTCAAATGGAATCCTCAACACCAGAACTGCACCCTGAAATCCATCCTTGGACCGTCAGCCAATGTTTGTTGGATTGGTTGTTAAACGGTTTGTTGGCCTGAAGCATCATAATCGCGTCCGAACCGCCTCAGCTCACTCCTTTTGAAGTGAAGGAGCACGGTCTGTAGGATCCCCAGATGTCTGGCCTCTGTCTAAACACAGACAACCCCACGGACTACATCAGACGTGACTTCGTTCTGTTCCATCGCTGACTCTGTGACAGTAGACCCAGTTTGGAAGGTCTGGTGCACTTCCTGCAGTACTACTTCTACGCCACCGACCTCTAGATCAACTCAGGCAACTGCAATGGTTTCAAGAGCCTTGAGCAAATCTCCTCCAAACTCCAAACGACCGCAGACAACCCTTACAGCAATTTGGATTAGGCTTAACCTGAGTCGGCAAACTCTCCTGAGAGCGCAGGCGACGAGTCACTTGAGTGCCCAGCTCAACTTTCTCTTCCTGAGTGGTTTGATAGTTTCTCAAGAGTTAAAACTCTTTGAAAGTCTATCCCGTAGGAAGGTTTCCCGAACCTCGTCCAACACTCCTACATATGCTTCTCAACCTGTGAAACAAAAATCTGTTCTACAAATGCAAGACACCACTCTGGGACCCAACACTGAATGTCCTCACTTTGTGGGTTCACAGCCTCGACTTATGCTGACAAAACCCTCTCTTTCCCTGCAGGCGCTGGACCTGCACAACTCTGCCTCCATGTTCTTTCTTCGGGCCTGACCGACAAATTCCAAACGCTGCCAACTCATGTCAAGAGGTTCTTATAAATGAAGGGGTCGTCCTTCAGTTAATAGCGTTTGCAATCTTTCAACATCCGCGGCTTGAACACAGCTGGTATTGCTGAAAGAAGTCTGAAAAAATAAACGTACTGGGCAAAGATTAAGGTAAATATCAGTGCCAAATATTCCCAGCTGCCTAAACTGAACGGGATTTCCCAAATCTTTTGCAGCACACCCAAGCTCTTGGAAGTCTAAACAGTGGATGCAGACACCCAGTTAGTTTCCTAGGAAAGCTAAAGTGTCAACATAAAAAAAAAAAAACGTGAGAAGGATGTGTTGGTCGGAGGCAATTTCCTCATCTGCCGTAATAGATGAGAGAGAATGATAAAGAGGAAGTCAAAGTATCAGGTAAGCAATTAAACTGAAGCGCCCTCTTGTCATCCTCCGCTCATCTCCTTCACTTCTTCCTCCCCCCCCATTCCTCCTCCTCTTCTGCCCTACTCAACATTCATTAGACCCAGATCCCCAAACTCTGTTTTATCTTCCGGAAACTTCACTGTGTTGAACTCCTGATCACCTTGATAAACCACTGTGCTAATTAAACAGAGGCTAATACAATGTGTTCCTGCATTTGTATAGGCATATTTATGTGTGTATGTGCATGTGTAATCCAGGAAGTGTGTCTCTTTATCTCCTCATGTTCTTCCCCCTCCCCTGCTCCTCGTCTCTCAGGCTCAGGGAAATGATGCTGAATGCTGAAAATATGGCACACGCTGAAAGCAGCATTTAAATCTTGACAGTGGCTGGGATTAGCTAGGTAACGAGGAGGACAGCTTGGCAAAAACAAGCCGACGAGGTGAACTCGAGGACAGGGAGGCGGAGGAGGATGATTCTGGATCTTGGCTGCATGCAAAAATGGGACAAATTTGTAGCTCAGAGTTTCATAATTAAACCCTGAAACAACTCCAATTTTGTCAAAGTTGCACTTTGAAGTTTCTCCCCTCCTTTAATGATTGTCAAGTTTTTGTCCCCCCCCCCAAAAAAAAAAAAAAAAACTTCCGCTCTAATGGCCTGAAGTTTTAAAGTCCTCTCTGGGTCTTTGGCGTTATCTGATTTCCTGAAAGACACAAAGCACAAAGAGCGACTGTCAGGGAAAAGCACTTGAAGGAGGCTCCGACTCTATTACTGTTTTACATTTTCACTCCTTTTTTGTTCGGCTCACATGTGCTAGCGCTAGCGGCGCGCACAACTCCGGCGGTGGCTTTGCCCTTGTGCGGACGCCCTCCGACGACATGCCCGCTGAATCCTAATTCTCCCCCTCTGGTGAATCTTCTCGATGGAGTTGTTTCTGCACATCGTGGTGCTGTGTCGACTCAGGACTACTTTTTCAGTCCGTGCAGCGGCAGAAAAAAACGGCAAGAAGAAAAAGAAAAAAAAAAAAAGGAGGAGAAACTCTAATTAAGCAGGTCAAGAAGGTTACGTTGTCTGACATGAGCATTTGCAAATAGGGGCACGGACGCTCGTACAGTACATACTGTCAGTTTGTGGCTCTAGGCTGGCTGAAAAGGGGAAATAGAGTTTGCGCCATATGCCGGCCTGCCTGCGTGTGCATTGCATATGCAAAGCTTGATGTTTTATGCATAAGCTGTTATGCAATCTGGATGTCAAGGCCTTACTGCCTGGATTTCTTTGCAGACAGCACCGATATATTTTTTTTCTTCTTCTTCTTCTTCTTCTGTCGCACATTCCATGCTTTGCATTCTTCCCGTCATGTCACTCTTTGCACTGGAGTACAGTAAGCCGAGAGGGAATCTGACGTGAACTCAGTTTACAAAGAGAGATTGTTTATAATCGTCTCTGCGGCTGAAATGAATCCTTCCAGGCAGAACGGATGTAAACTGCATACTGACTTTAATCAGAAATAGCTGGGAGCATTATAACACATCCTTTAATTTCACTCAACTGTGTAGTTGATGGGTTTCAAAATCAACACAAATCAGATGTAATATACTGGCTCAACCTACTTTTTTAGTGATGTTTATGGAAAATATTTTTTTTTCCCAAGACATCTGTCTCACCATGGCAGTTTTCTTACTTGCTTATTTGCTGCTGATCACTTGTACACTCCTTGACATGAGAGTCCGCTCTATTCAAATTCCAGCCAAGCGTCCACGACTGTCAGATTGCTAAAATGACACAGATGTCACAGAAACTGTCACAGAGCCAAATGTTCTAAAAGACCTGGAGGTGTCACACGACTTCAGTGTTGGATGGGGAATTGTTTCCTTCTTCACCCAGCTCAGCAAGCGTGCAAACAATGTGTGTGTGTGTGTGTGTGTGTGTCACCAGCAGGACGGGGATGTGAGTACTCATAGCGAACGCACGAGTGAGATGTATGAATGCACTTGCTGTAACTGATACCCAGAGGAGCTGAGTCGAGTAAACTGTTTATATTCTTGAAGACGTCTCATCTAAAAGGTTTTATTGCTTCTGGATATCACATGACTATTTTAGTTCACTGCACTTTGCTTGGTTGTACTGAGATATGTTATGTCTTATGACGGCAGGAATCAATAACATATGTAAAGATGTACAATGTGACCGTTTGCATTTGTTCTCATGCAGCAGACCTAGAGCTTCACTTGCCATTGGAATCACAGTAAAGAGGCCAAATACATGAATGTTCCAAGACATCATGGTTACCAATGGGAAACTGGGGTCATTTTGATGCAGGAGTTGCCAAGATGAGATGACCTTTGACCTTCAACATGGCGGGTAAATTGTTCTGAGTCAAACAGAAGAAGTTTGCTTCACATAACGACAGGTCCACAATACGGAGACAATAACAAGAACTCACCACAGATCTGATCCTATTTTGCGTTCCACCTGTGTCTTTTGTGTATTTGTGTGTTTGTCATGGCCTCAGAGCCCCGACGTGACAATAATTATGTGTGATACATCAAACATCCATGTTTCTTGTTTTTGTGCTGGTGGATTTACAGAGAATGAAGACCAACTCATTTCTCTCCAGCACAGCAAAAAAAAAAAAAAAACACCTTTATATAACTGACTTGGTTGAGAGTGACTAAGGTGGAATTATTGCCCCCCCCACCGTGAATGCTGATCTCCACGCTTTACAATTTCATGGAAGTCAGGAGGATTTGATCGCTCTGTGATCGTCCTCTTTTCATCTCCCTCACTGATGTCTTGCAGCCTGAGGTTTGATATGAAGATATTTTTGACCAAAGCCGTCCATGGTTATTCATTCTATCTTACCTTTAGCCTATCGGTGGTGGCTAACACTGACAAGTATGTTAAATTTCCAAATGAAAAGCCGGTGTTGTGTCCGTTTATCAGTGTAACCTTAGTTGTCAGCGATGTGTCCGCGCTCTGGTGCTGTCACTTTCCTGTCCTGTCAGAGAGAAGCCCACAGAGAGCGAGAGCACAGACAAGCCCTCTGAACCCGACCGCTCACTGGTTCAAACCCTGACACATCAAACACACACACACACACACACACACACACACACACTCACACAGCTGACAGACAGAGCCGGCTGCTGGAATACTGACCAGTAAACGACAATAACAAATGCTACGCAAGGTCACAAGTCAAGTTCGGACTTTGCTAATATTTGATACAAACCATTAAAAAAAAAAAAGTATTAGCCAGCTGCAGCAATCTCTGCATTCTGTGTTCTGATCATCAACAAGACCCTTGTGTCGACATATGACCTCAAACATTGCTCATTACATCACAGTTTCTTCATCCGTGACAAATGTGAATATGCTCAGCTGGCTGCGACAACGTGAGAGCTGTAGACAATCTGATGATAACAGGCGACGTGAGAAGGGGCTGGTGTCGGCTTGTATGAGACACATCTGAGAACAAAACGACACAACAACATAATCGACTCAGGAACATCGAGCGCTCCCCGGTTGCCGTGTCCTCTTATCCTTGTGGCTCAGCAGCCGCCTTTGTTGTGTACAATAGCGGTGTTGTGTTGGCATGTCATCCTTTCACGGTCATTGTTTCTCACCTACAGCTCCGCCACCAGGGGAGGAAGTCTCGGAGGAAAAATTGTGACCTCTCTGGAAGTTGTTTATTATCAAATCACGCCCCCCCCCACCCACCCAGCCTGTGTAACTCGTTTCCTTTCATTCATCATTTTTATGTAGACGCAGAATGTCTTTCAACAAAGAAACATTGATCCATTTAAACAAGTCGACATGCAGATGTAGTGTAGTTTGGTGAGAGTTCTGATTATTTAATCATTTTGTTATAACTACTGCAGTAGCACTGCTCACATTTACCTGCTCAGTTTTTCCCTGTGACTCCTGACCCATGCCCATTTCTCTCCCTCTCTCTCTCTCTCTCTGTCCTTCATTTATTTCTTCTTTCCACTTCCCTTCTCACCCACATCACCTACCAGTGGTTTCTGGTGATTGCTCTC
>CAAKHB010002595.1:15442-28337 GCA_901007665.1 Aeoliscus strigatus
AAAAAAAATACTCTACTGAAAACAACATCCTGTCATCATGACTACCTCACTTAAGGGCGACTTCATATGATTTCAGCTGGATTGGGGACTGACTGGGAAGAGTAGAACTAATAAAACTACATTATACTCTTCATGGTGTTTATTTTGAAGGTTTACCAGCATGCACAGGCAAACATTTCTCCCTCCTTTCTACCTTTAACTTATTTTGTCACTTTCATAAACTTTTCTACATCTTTCTTTACCGACAGATGTAAATATCCAACCTCCATCCAACCCACTATGGACCAACTTTAACCCTCAGTCGTGAGGTTGTGAAAATCAGTGGGTAATGGTGTGTTTGTTAATCTGATCTTGCTCTCCAAGCTGTCTGACAGTTTTACAAGTGCAGTGTTTTCGTTTGAAACAATAAACATCTTTTACAGCTGGAGGTTTTATGATGACTCGGCGAGGTGGAGACTGAGGGTCAGGCAATAAATGTAATGAATAGAAAGTCCTCAGTAGAATTCTAAAACAAACGAGCGTGTTTGATCACAGAAATGTATGATGACTCACTTCTCATCTGCGAGGATTACATGTGCTCCCCAAAGTATCAAGCAGAGCGCCGTGGAGATAAGAGCACCACATGCCATTATGAAAGTACAATATGAGCTAATTAACTCACAGTTTCCCTCCAAAGCCTCTGCACACTCCATGACCTTTTTGCGCATCCTTCTCAACTCACGCTAGAGCACTGATCTGGAAATCATGTCGGAATTTCAAATGCACCATGTGCACTGTGTTCATTTATCTTAAACTTCTACCTGGAGGCGTAGCTAAAGGCTGGAGCCTCTGGGAAACCCAGTAACATCATGATGTTCATGGAAAATCCTTCTCCTGTGATCCCCTGGATCTTATGACGTGTCTGTTTCTGTTTCTTCGTAGACCTAATCTACAGTCCTTCTATCGATTTTGTCGATATGAATTAATTGTCACATCGCATAAGAACATAATTACCAGTGAACTCTGTGGTCCAACGCTTAGACACAGCGTCTGCATCTACTTTAAATCTAATAATGAATGGACAAATCAAAAACGTGTTGTTTTCATTCGTTCTGCTCTTTTAATTTCATTTTTCTGTGTTTTTCATCTTGAATATGTTAGGAAACTTGATCATATGACCACCCAAGTGACCATCATATGTCCATGATGACCCCACCCGTTCCAGTTTGAAAGGATTGGAGAATAATCGGTGAGCTCTCTGACTCATGCAAAGATCCCCCTGTGAAGCAGATGTTGCGCCGGAGCTCAGCCCGCGGGGCCTTGTCCTGATGAGAACATTCTCCAAAGTAACAGATGACAACATTTACAGTTAAATCTGCATCTACATGTTTGTATTTTATATTTCCATTTTTATTTAGGTGGTGAAAACAAGTTGTGAACATTTTTTATGATGTTTTATACCATATGAATACTCTTATCTGATTGGCCGTTTGACACACACCTCCCCGTTGATTTACCCTAACATATCAGGACTCTTTATTTCATGTTTTTGTTGGTGTTTTTTTGCGTTGTGACACTGTGTAAGGTGTAAAACTACATGTTTATGCCATATCCAACCCATGCTGCACCCAGCCCCAACCTCTTGCCCTACGATGTGTCCAAGTCACACCCATGTGTCTCAAATTGTGGCCCCCTAGTGGTGGTCCGCCACGACCATGAGCAAATTGGGATTTTTTTTTTTGTAATGGAACATTTAAAAAATACCCTACTTCGTACCCTACGTCGTACCCTATGTCGTGCCCTACTTCGTACCCTACGTCGTACCCTATGTCGTGCCCTATGTTGTACCCTATGTTGTACCCTATTTTGTATCCTACTTGTACCCTACATCGTACCCTACGTCGTACCCTACGTCGTACCCTACGTCGTACCCTACGTCGTACCCTATGTCGTGCCCTATGTCGTACCCTATGTCGTATCCTACTTGTACTCTACATCGTACCCTACATCATATCCTACGTCGTACCCTTTTTGGACACAGTTTTGTATTCTATTATTGTATTCTGTTGTTTTAATTTTTTTAATTTTTTTTTTCCATTTGATTGTTTGTTCAAATTAAATTAAAAAAAAGATGAAATAATGACGATGCCCTACATACTGTACATCATACCCTACACCTTAGCCTGATGTACACCTTTTCATAATTGTAACTGCAACACGACCCTCGCAGTCCAAAACTTGGCTTGTTGCATCACGTCTCTTTCTCAACTCTTGGCACAGCTTTTCTGTGTTATATAAAATACTATGTCTTTCCGTTTCAGAAAGCCCAGTGCAGAAAGACAGATGTTAATAATGGTGTAGGCTTGGTACAGACATGCTCAAATCATTGAAAAGCTTTCGCTGGAAGCTGTTGGGTGCCATCAGAGTGTCAGTGTGACACTCTAACGGACGTGGCAAAGCATCTCTCAGTTACAGCTGCAGGCTCCACAGTCGCTGTGTGTTTATGACCAACTCGGTGCTCATAGATAAATCTCTTAGCAGACACTCAGTCGAAAATGTCTGCAGCTTTATTTCCTCACCTCACTCTCTACACTGTGACTCAAATCTTACACGACTTGGACAACTGGCTTCGTACTCTGTTTTCTGTTTTCATCATGTTCACACAGAGTGAAAATCACTGTGCAGATGCAGTTCTCATTATGTCTCATTAGGTGTCTGCTCGCACTGGCACAGTCGTTGATTGAGTCAATCGCTGCAAGTAAAATACTCGACAATGAGCACTTTGTTTGCACAGTCGACAGGACGGCTGAACAATCTTATTGAAGAATTCTCTTCAGTATTGACATTCTCAGTTTTCTTTAGTGAGGACATCTCAGTAGTGGGTGATTGAGGGTGGTTGCGACATGCCAGACGTTCTCTGGGTCTGGGATGAAAACCTGCAACGCTGTGTCCAAGTTTAAAGCTTGTTGATGGAGGTTCGTGTAAAAGTAGAAGTAAAAGTCTGATAAATACTTTTGCACTGAATCAATGCAACACCAAAATCAGTTTTTTTTGGCGTTTTATTGTGAGATGAGAGTGTGTTGATGAAGCCAATGCTTGTCACTGCCGCCAGAAAGTATGATAGAGAACATCACAGTCTCTTCTGAAACTTGTGTTTTTGTTACCTAATCTTAACCACAAACAGGGTTTTGACATATGGACTATCAGCCAGCAAAATAAGAGGAAAAACTAATTCAGTGAACACATAGTACCGCGGTTGCATCACAGTGTTTCTGTCAATGTGCCGCTCCCTTGTTTTTTTTCAGATAAACTCCTGAGTATTTCACAAGACTGTCAGAGGAGCGTCAGACCCACGTACAGACCCACTGGAACCACAGCAGGAGGTACGAGGGAGCACGGCGCTGGCTGCGGTGTGCGTTGCAGTTGTCGTGTTAAACAAAGTTCATGGGTAACGTTGCTGATTCTCAGGCTGGAATCTCTCGCACACAACAAACACCCCCAATGATACAATGAAATCCCAGCACTGCGTCTCCCAATTCTGTCAAGTGATGTCACAGGCTCCCTAACTAACACCTGTTAGCACAGTGCTACTCCTGTGTCTTCGCACCACAAACCCAGACACACGACAAGACGCTCTTGAAGATCTGGCCCTGATGTCTCCGTCTGGGAGCAGTAGTCGTTCACACAGCCCTCGACTGAGCTTTCATGTCTTTCACTGCCTTCACGTCTCAGCTGACTTCAGCTGTCTGTTTCCAACTTAGTTTATCTGGTGTCAGCTCATTTTTTTCCCCCACTTATTAACAGTAAACAAGTGTCTGGCAAGAGTAAACACACATCTCTCTCTCTCACGCTCACTCAAATTTGGAGCAGACATGGCCTCATGTGTGTTGTGCATAAATTGCATATAGTTTAAAAGTGGATGCTGAGACGAGTGTCCTGTCAGTCGTTCCTCAGTGGAGTCTGCAGACACTTGGCGTTGGCTCTGACACTGAGAGCAGCAGCTGATACATTCTGCATAAATTAACTTTGTTTTTGTCCAAAAAATAGTAGTTATATCTAGTATAGTTATAAAGTATAGTCATTTTTACATTAAAACTCTGCGCTGTCACTTATCTTACTGTTTTAGCTGTTTTTATTTCCCTTTTCTTGCTTAAAGCCACATATTAATATATTTAATTGGTTCTATTTATGTAGTAAAACGTTTTTAATATATGTTGTGTAATGCTTTTATGATCTTTAACTTTGATTTTAATGCATTTCTGGTGTAAAGTAGCCTATATATGTGTACATATACACATATATTAGGGATGTTTGATACCACTTTTTTTCAGACGATACCGATACTCACTCTTGACTGCTCACCGATGACCGATACCGAGTACCGATACCACTAGCATATCACTTTGAGATACATAGAAAATTTCATTTAACACAATGACAGATGACTGAGATTCAACAAAGAGCTTTTATTTATGAATTCACAGTAAAGTTTAAGACTCTGAAGAACTCTCTTGAGTTTTAGTGTTTGTTTAGAATAAATTATAAGTGCAAAATAAAACAATAACTCAGATTTGGTGTGCTTAAATCAAATTAGAATTGAGTTTTAGCACAAAATAGAGTTTTAGCACATTTACTTGAAATAAACTGAACTGCAAAATAAAACAAGTTTAACTGTTAACTCTCTCTGAGTTTTATTCAAAGATGCAAAATTCAAGCAAAGAACAAAGCTTTAACCTTTAAGCTTGACTGTCTAGCTACATCATTTCTGCAACTGCCCGTGTTATCTGAAATGCTCTCATGTTGACGCTTTCACTGTGAAAAAGGCGTGACGTGACGTGACGCGATGCTGCAGTGGTGTAAAACTGCGTCAGTGTAGCGCCATCTTCTGGCGAGGAGTACTTAACGTGACATAAGATGTGCCTCGCGTATCAGTGGCTGGCATCGGCAGCCTTTACCGACACAGATAATTTGAAAAAAGGCTGGTATCATACTTCATACATACATTCTTCATATATTTGGACCCAACAATCCATTCTGTGCAAACCGTGAGAGCCACTCCATCAGCGTCAGTGATAAGTCCGGGCTGTCATTCTGCTCTCAGCCCAATCTGGCAGCACGTTCACCATCAGCCCGGCCATCTGCTGGGCTCTCAGCAGCTTGTTTAGAGGTTAATAGCTTCATGATCCCTCTATCAGTCCTGTCCATCTTCAAATGGCTAATTCTTTCTATCTGGCAGCGTTTAGCGGCGGAGCCTGTGGCGCAGCCCTCCTCCATGCCATTTTTGTAGCACCACCAGGGCAGCGTCAATACAACAATCACGGATTGTTACCAAACATGCGATCTAACGTTTTCCTTTACAAAAGAGCGCAGCCAAACAAAATGACACATCTGGAGCCACAGGAGGTCGATCAATATCTCATTCTGAGAGGCATCGGGGTTTGCAGCAGGCCAATAGTTTTTATTCGTCAACAGATCTCACTTGCGAGGCCAGTAAATGATGACAGCTTCTTGACGAGATGGGATTTTATGTAAGAAGCATAATTGCATGTGAATCGTATTGATGTACGTGGATTCATGTTGATATGCAGTAGATCAATATGATGCAGAGAAATTCTCCAGTGGCATGTTGATCTTACTGTGTGTGTGTGTGTGTGTGTGTGTGTGTGCCAGCTAATGGAGAAATAAAGAATCCCCACATGAATGTCTTGTTGAGTTAAAAATAAATTGTCCTTGCACACAGTGTGTTTTCTTCCCACAGGCTCCACAAGCTCAACCGTCTCATTTGAAGGGCCGACTCTCCACTGCCGCACCATAGATCCCTGCGGGGAAACGGATGGAGATGCCCAGTGTTAATGTGGTAGGTGTGGGGTTTAATGGAATCCAGGCACGGTAAATCTGAAGAGATCAACGTGTGTCAGGGCTGCAGGGACCTCTGGGCTCCCCGAAGGAGTCTGTCAGTTTGACTTTTACTGAACCCTATCCATAACTGACTTATTTTCTTAGAAAAATTAAGTTTAAGGATTTTTTTTTTCAATGTGACTTCTGCATGACCCCTATGAATTTGCATATTACATAGCTGAGAACTGAATATTAAGCGGTTGAGCGAATTACTGTCTCCCAGTTGATATTCCCTGTGCAGCTTGAGGTTGCAAGCAGGCGGGCGGGCGGGCATTTAAAACCCCTTTTGAAGATAATGTGATTTTTTTCATTTGGCTGATAAGGACGTGTCATGGAATGTTTCATTATTTTTGGACACTAAGCTTTTTTTCTTCTCCTTCATCGCTTACTGAGTGGACAAAAATTAATCCAGCATCATAGTCTTGCCGGTTCACACGAGGAAAGAGGGTGAGAGAGTTCTTCACTCCGATTGCTGTCGGATCGTCTTTGGGGATCTGCTCCGATTCTGATGATGCTGGCAAGCGTCAAAGCGGCTTCAGCTCGGGGCCATGAGATGACATGGTTTCACACCGACGTTACACTGTTTGCTCATCATTTAACACGTGCAATGCACTTGTGTGAACCACCCGAGTCCCAGAATCCATGACTTGATGATTTCCTGTGATCTTCATCGCCGTGTTTCGGAGGAAAAGTTACAGTGTTTGTAGACATCACTCCTCTCAGGGCTCAGATGCCGACCACATGTTTGTTTCAAACCAGCGCGCATTCCCAACCTAAGACAGAGCAGCGTCACACATCCAAAAAAGTATTGCACCATGAACCGTTGGAGTTAAACTATGCGGAGAGGGGTGTCTGGTTTCAGATGATTGCTCTTACCCATGCATATGCATTATATAAACATGAAAAGGCCTGATAGCTTGAAGGGAAACTATGATCTCTCAACACGCTCTAATTAAAGATTCTTCTTTCCACTCTGGCCAAAAATGGCTGCATTCCGCTTTTTTCACAATCTCATTCTCACATTCATCTCATGCAGCTTTTCTGTTTTGGAGTTTTTCCATTCTGCTGTATAAACACTGACGTCGCGGGTCGTTTTAAGTCGTTTGCTGCTTCTCGTCGACGAGTGTCACTGGTGGTGATCGCCAGGCACTGCGGGTGCCGTTCACGTTGATTTCATGCAGTTGCAGTTTCTTAAGTATGTGAATTGTCTATTTTAATTGATGTGCAGGATGCAAATATTCTGATTCATATATATCATCACCCGCATCTGTATCACAATCAGCAACACAACATTCCTCAGGTAAATATCCATTAGTTGTATATTATCTTATATATTTTGTTTATTTCAGTGAGACTTTTGTTGCATCCTGTTTATTAGTCATCTCTTTATTTGCCTGTATTTCTTATGTCTTACACCCACTGTTTTTGTTTGTTTGTTTATTTGTTTTTTTATGTTTTTTTTTTTTACTTTGCTGCTGTAATCCTGTAAAAGTTCCTATTGGAGGACAATAAAAGCTTATCTGGTCTTATTTTAGGTTGGAGGGTGAGGTTTGCTGAGGTTTGGTACGTCCAGACAATTCCTCATCCTTTCTCTACCTTTTCATCGGCAAGCAGTGACGATGAAGTGAATGCACCAATCAAAAGGAGACAATGACGGATAGTGGGACACTATCAGGCGTTTTTTGTTTTTTTTGGGTTGTTGTTGTTTTTTGTTTTTTTTTGCATTTTATCCTGATGTACAGGCTCCTCTTCTTGATGTAAAGTCCTGAACAACTGCTCTGGACAGACTGCAGCTGCAGATCATGACAGATGTGTTGCGTTTTTAAATGAGGACCCCTCTAGTGGTCATACAATGATAATTATGTGTCTCAGTATATTGTCCTAAAATAGCATAGCCCTTATTCAATACCTCACCTGAAGCCCATTTTGAAGGTTGTAGCAGTTGTAGCAGCAATTATTGGAAAGTCATGATGTTACGGAGAAGAAGCAAGTAGAATACCCACAATACCCTGAGACAACAATGTCCACTGCAGATACTGGGGGGAGGGGGTGCTTTAGATAATGGTCCTCATGTAGCTAAACTAATAAAAGCCGGCTGTTACAATTTATTTTATTTCTTACAGATGGTGGAAGGAGTTTTTCCTTTACGTTTATTAAATACCTGCAGCATCGTGTATTGCTGGATCCTCATTAGCATCTTCAGAAGAAGAGGCTTGTGCAGATTTATGTGTTGTGGTGCAGCTAGTTCCTTGTAATTAAGAATCGTCCTCATATTATTAATGAGCCCTGAATCCTTCAGGGACGACAGATATTACATACTTTTTGTCCAAGTCTCAGTATAAAAGCCACATTTATATCAGTCATATATAGTTATTTCATAATCATCCTCCTGTTCCCTGCATTTTATTATCAGGATTTTTCACTAATATCCTTAAACAAATAGATACTGCACATCTTACAACATAAAAACTAGTGAACTTATAGGGTTTTTGTTGCATCCATGTAGTCTTTTTCCATTTTGCCGTACCACCGCAGCTTACATGGTGACATTACTGTCAATAAAGTGCAGGTTGTGATGGATTATTGTCCATATTATATTATATTTCTCATCCACATCAGCATTCATCTCAGTAGCTTGTGCATTCCCTGAATATTAGTTTGTAGACATCCCTTTATTCATACAAAGTCATGTCAAGACAACTTTATTAATCCCTAGAAGGACAATTACATTTGACAGCTCGTGTCACAACACCCATAAAAACACAAGGGAAAGAAGAAAGTCTCTATAATCCATGGTGAAGATTTAACTCAATCCACTCCACTAATTGATATTGTCAGTATCAAATCTGTGCTGTTTGTTCACAGCACTGAAAAAAGTCAATATGACATGACACAATTCTTTCATCCACGTTTCTTGCACCACCAGAAGAATGATGTTTGTTGGGTGGAACGGAAGCAGCGTGACATTCGTTAGGAGAGTACTCCTTTCTTTCCACAAAATGTCACCATGTGCTCCTTCTTTCTGAGACGATCCAGTAAGTTAAATTTCAGACCTCCCTTTCTCCACGGCCGTGCTAACAGGTGACATAATAACCCTACTTTTATTCTTTCGTTTGGTTTGCGACATGTGCATCGTGTCACTGTATTACTGCCCATAACATTTTGTGTATTTGAGTCCAACTGTGAAACAAAAGCCATTAGTGGAGAAAAATGTGTGTCTGGTCACAGTTAACATGGACATTTATCTACTCTGTCAGATGCACACTGGGTGGATGAGTGAAGAAAACAGGTGAGACAGGACCGACTCTGAAGATTTTCAAAATAAAATACACAATCTGAAACTCGGACCAGCATGTTCTTTGAGATCACTCGTTATCTTAAGGCTCTCCTAAATATTTAGACAGCGCGGGGTTGGGAATCTCAGCATGGCGAGTTAATATCTACCAAATGTGGGTTGCAACTTAGTCAGGAGGTACGCTTGTTTAAATATCCTGGTGAGCTGAGATCAATGTGATTGTTAGAGTCCTGTCCAAACAGTGGGACACCGGGCAAACAGTGACCCCTCATAGATTGATCATTCCAACCACATGGAACATGTTTGTACAGATCTACTTTGGCCTCAGCAGAGGAATGCATGTCTGATTCCTCTATCTCACATTGGACCTGCATCCAGGCAAAGCTGGTCATGAACAAAGACCTTGAATGAAAGACAACCTGTAATTTCTGCTTTTAGAAATATTAGCTGATGAGTATCACTGCCATCGCAGTGAACTAGTGAAGATGAATTTAACATTAGATGGGCTTTGTTGTCTTACGGCGGCGCCTGAAGTTTGATACCAGGTCAAGTTGGGCCTGGAAAAGGTTAAGAGGAATTCTCCCCAGGCTAAAACAAATCAGAGGAACACTGTTGACTTGGCTCATGGTGGGTGAATCATCATAAAACTAACCGTCAATGAAATTTCAACAGTAAAATGAAAGAAACAGAAGTCAGAAAGAAACATGCATTAAAAAAAATGTATATTTGTCCTTTGTCTTCTGATGTTTTTTCCTCTGATCTTGGCAGTTTCCTCTGATCTTTCCCAAACCAACAAATAAAACAAAAAACAAAACATTTATATCGAGGACTAAAAGTGCCAAAATTAAATAAATACATCATTAAATAATTCAATACTAATTATCCAATGATGCATTTATCAATTTAATTTTGGCACTTTTAGTTCTTCATGCAATTGTCAAAAGTCAGTAAACATGTGTGCACAGGTTTGCAGGGTAAATAAGATAAAAATAGTAATTAGTTATATTGAATTAGTTGTATTGAATGAAATGAAATGAAATGAAATAATAGCAACTGATAGAATGAAGCACATGTGGCAATGACGACGAGATCATAGAATTAGGGTTAAAGCTGTTTCCATGGGAACCTAATTGTCCTCGGATGCTCTAACCCACCTTGAAATGTTCAAATGGAGACCTTGTGTTGCCATAGTTTGAATGCCTCACAACTTTATCCTCCTGGAATGTCTGTGTTTATTATGGATCAGCACTGATGCTGATAATTGGAGGATTCAGAAGAAAACAGGACTTCTTTTTCTTCTATTCTGTCTGTGTTTCCGTGTCACTGTTTCATTGACTTTCTCAGGTCACTGGAAACTGCATTCCAATCAGGCGAGGCAGGAGGATGAAGTGAGCAAGCGGTCATCTGCCCGGACCGAAGAGGGATGATTAGCTCTCAGATGATGCACTTTGGACTCAGCTGGGAATTCACAGGGTTTGTCCTGATCAGCGGCTAGCTATAATCCCCCCAGAGCCCAGACACCGGTGGGTGATTGTGGTCGCTGGAGATGATCCGTCTGAAGCTGATGATGCTTGCGATGATGAATCTCGAGACAACATTTAAATGGTGTCTAGCCATGGGTGTTCACCATGGGTGAACAGTGGAGGTGTGTCATGGGGCTTCTGGATCGACCCGAGCAGGTGACAGAAACAGCTGATGTGGAGCGTAAAAGAAGGGATACAATGATGTGAGCCTCCTCTCGGCTGCACCGCATCTCTGGACCACCCTCTCCATTTAGCTCAGGGCAGCACAGAGCCCGAAAAAAGGCTGCTTTTTGAATAAAAAATGTTTTTTTTTGTTGTTTTGATGTTTTAATTTTTCTGTGATTCTTTAAATAACAAATAAATTACAAATAAATTACAAATTCTATTTGCAATTTGTAATTGACTAATAATAATAATAATAATAATAATAATAATAATAATAATATAATAATAATAATAATAATAATAATAATAATAATAATAATAATAATAATAATAATAATAATAATAATAATAATAATAATAATATTATTATTATTATTATTATTATTATTATTATTATTATTATTATTATTATTATTGTTATTATTATTGTTATTATTGTTGTTGTTGTTGTTGTTGTTGTTGTTATTACAAGCGGAAGAAGAAGTAAACAATAAAATGCGTCATTAATTTCAAGTTATGAAAGGAAAGTAATTCATTTAAACATCCTAAATATGTTCACGTTCTCCACATAAACCTGGGGTGCTATGAGCAGCAGGTGGAGAGAACCTGCAGTGGGACAGTCGATACTGTAACTGGTCTGTAACCGTCTGTAACCGTCTGAGCAGCCTGAACCGACGGAGGTGACAGTAAAACGTTGACTAAATGCACTCATTGTCTTCAAACTGGTGACACGAAACTTGAAATCATCACCAAGTTGTTCTGATGTGATTATGATGAACTTCTGTGCGTGTGAAATATCATATTCTACTACTGAAACTTGAAACTTGAATTGAATGAGGTGTTACATTTCTTCCAGATTGTGGTTTGAGGAACCAGGAGCAGCAGACCGTGATCTGTCGCCTCCCTCCATAAAGAACTGGCACCATCATATTAATTCACATTTCATTCTCACACGGTACAAGAACTCCTTCTCGTGAAGTTCCAGTACTTTCATATGAATCATTCTTCGCTGACCCCTGTTATATTTTTATATCATGCTGCAGCAAGGACCAACTTTCCTCTCGGGGATGAAACTTTTGTGGACTCTCTCTCCGAGCTCGGCTCAGTAATCTTTCTCAATTGGCCGCGGGTCAGAGGTCAGTCTGCAGGTCCCGGTGCAGAGAGCGGTGACATTTGTGTGTATGTGTTTACACTTGATTACACTTCCCATGACATAATAACCCAGGGCCATATATATATATATTTTTTCTATATTCATGTTTCGCACACATAGTTCCATTAATTTTTTTTAGAAGCCGGAGAAATTCGAAACGTTTAAAATACCAAAAAAAAAAAGAAACAAAATGATTTTCCTTGTGAATATGGTGATGATGACTGATTAGAGATGTTATGAAAAATAATTTCAGTGACAACCCTGCAGCTATGGAGAGATACAAATGACAAATGTTCCGTTTGATCTTGTGTGTCACAGCTACAGGGGCGAAGGTTTATCGATCATTTCTAAGTAAAGGTCACCTATTATTTTCCTGTTAGCAGTGACTATCAGTGGCCCTTCGATAAAGAGACCTCTGCTGTCCTTTCAGATCCGCTTGTCTCAATGCGATCAATAATCCAATCTCAGGCTCCTTGTGCAGGAGAGAACGTGTGTGTGTGTGTGTGTGTGTGTGTGTCACCTTATACCCCAGATAGTCGACCAATAGAGGGGAAATGGGCCTGTCTGACCTCCAACAGGCATCATCTTTACTCCGTGCCTCTCCGGGCTTTGTTGGTCCACCATACATGTCTCAGTTTGCTGTTCGTCTTCTTCTCTTTCCCTCGACCACCTTTCACCTTCATGCATGAGTGTCCCGTCTACCACTCACACACACACACACACACACACACACACACACACACACACACACACACACACACACACACACACAGACACACGGTAATAAATTGGGTTGCTCTTCACAAAGTCTATCCTCACTTGAGCGCTGACCACTGTCAGTGTATCTGTCATCTTCACTGTATGTCACACTGATCGATGGAG
>CAAKHB010002595.1:56743-68455 GCA_901007665.1 Aeoliscus strigatus
TGAAAAGAGCATGCAAGGTTTTGAATAAACTGCACTCATAATGAACACTGTGTAAGAGTGGTTCGCTTGCCTGGACGATGTGAGGTTTCCCTGGTGCGCTGCTGTCTGCTGTAACAGTAACATGCAGCAGAAAAGAGGTTTGGAGGTAAGCGATGGCGTGATGCTAAGTGTGTGTGTCAGTGAAATTGTGCCACTGGGCCTGTGTCACAACATTTTAGACCGTCTGACAGACGTGCGTGTTTACGTCGGCTGGATTGCACACGCAAGCCCATGCACCCCCCAAGGCCAACTGAGCATATTGTGCGCTCATAATAATTAAACCGCTCTTTGAGTTAATGCTTTTTTCTTGTCTCTCTATGTTTTTGACGACTATCTTACCCGTGAATGGAAATAAACTTTGGAATGAGGATTTCATGTCCATAAGTGCAACCACAAATACAGAGTCTCACTGTCTGAATACTATTTCTATAAACAGACGGTGCTGGTTCACTGCAGATATCTATTGAATTCATAGAATCACATATTACTCCAACTGTGGATTTAGTTCTGATGCAACCCGTGACCCGCAAATGTATTTATACCCACGTGAACATTGTGAACTTTGGATGTACCCTAACCTTACCTGAACAGGCAGCTAATCAGCGTTAGAACCACAGACAGCAGCAAAAAAAAAAAAAATCTCTCTAATTGGCTGCAGTTGCTGTAATTTCTGTGTTTGTTTGTGCTCCGCAATTAGGAGCATTTCAGCTGCCAGTTGGGGTGTTTTGGGGGAGCGCACGCTTTATCATCTATTTATTAGAAAGGATCAAACAACATCTCCTCCTTGGTAGATGAGATATCCACGGAAAAATAATATTCACATTCATCTAAATGAATTGGAAGGAAGAAGATGAAGAAAAGACTCCCTAATAAGCCTCAGACTCACAAACTGTGTGCTGGAAATGTTCCTGTGAGCTCGGTGCCAAAATTCTGCTTCTTGATAAAGTCCAGCGATGAGATTCAGAAACATCTGGCTGGTCAAAGTCATTTTCTGGCGTGTTGCCTTCTCTTTGCTTCCACACGCTGAGACATAAGAATGTAGAGAGGGAGCATGAGTCCAAAGTGTCATGAGTCAAGTTCATTTGTGAAATCCCTTCATTACTGAAACACACACTGCTCTATGGCGTCCTTCAGCGGTTTAGTCCGTAGCTATCTGAGCAATTACAGCCCTTTCCCATGGGCTGTGGCAAAGGGACTGTTAGCGAATATGCTAATGAAGACAAATGGAGGTAATCCCTCCGTTCCCGGGATGAGTCCTGGTAGCAGAGGAGAGACGGTGAGAGAGACGAGGATGGTCTAAGACGGCCAGGATACCACTGGTCTGTTTCATGTGTTTACTTCTCAGCCCAAGTGCATGTTCCCAACAAGCTACGGAGATAAACGCCCGGCCACGAACACATCAAGGTTTTCTCCGCGCTGATGCTTTGTTTGCCTGCATGTCTGTGAAAGCAGTTAATCCCTCTCCAGTATCCGTTTAATAGATCTGAAAGAAGACAGGAAGAGCCGGAGACATTCCTCTCATGAAAGGAGCCGCTGTGATGACCGAGCGGGGTTGAACCGTTTCGGTCTTTCGGTTTGGTTGTGGTGCAAACATGCTCATTACTGTGCCGTTTTGAGGAGTATGTGTGTGTCATAAAGCAAAGAAACATAATGACACAGGGTCCATTACTCACGGTATTTAGAGATTACACTAACACAGTGGTTTTGTGGCTGCAGTTATGTTGATGGTAACCATGTGTGCCAGTGGGTCCACATACTCGCACTGCGCTGACAAATCACGGTACGACAGATACGCAAATTCCTAATCCATGATTAAGTGCTGTTTGTCTTTCTCCTGGAAAAACAGTGTTATTGCTTTTGTCATTTCATCAGGGATTAGTTACATGCCATTGGGGGTTTGTCAGAACCTGCCAGGCCTATTTTAGGGTAAAGTTGTGCTTATTTGTTTATTGTGACATCGGTTCTGCCCAGTTTATATTCCTGATAAAGTGCCCCTGCTAGATTTTTACATGTCGTGACATTCACCGCTGCCGATGAGTCAAAACACGCTGTCTCGAAAGCCGCTGATTGTTTGGTCTTTGCTGGTCTTGGAAAATAAAGTGGTGCTCTCGAATGCAGAGATTGACAAAACCCATCAAACTATCACAGCTGTTTTATTTACAGAGTACCTATCAGACTACGGCAAGAAAAGCAAACCTTCTATCCGACACGCTGCAGGTAATAAAACTTTTGTTAGTTTTTTTTTTTTTTGTCGTGGTGTACAAGTTTATTTGACGAGCAAGCAGTTTCAGCACTGTCAGCACATTGTCATGTGACAACCCCATATAATTGTTGGTTGTGATTATTTGCAAATGAGCAAACAACATCCTTCCCCATCCACAAGAGATCATTTTACCGGCAGCTCGCTCACATCAGCAGCCCAGCCAGTCATTTTTACATTCGTTCACAGAGTTTGATTTGCTTTCTGCTCGTCTCGCCGCTCATAGCAGTACATCTAATCAGGGATGAAAATGTGGGTTTTATACTTTTTTAAAATCAGAAACGTCCTCTACAGTCCTCAGAGTGTTATTCCTTCTTTATGCTGTTGTGTCTGAGTCCTCTCAATGATTCGTTGGCCTTTCTGATGTCATGGAATGCTGATTTTTGTGTATTATTTGCTGATGACATGGTGAATCTGGTGGTGTCCAAAGAAGGGAGCTGGAGAAAAGTCAGATTTAAACTTAATCAGACTAGTTCAGGACCTAGTTCCGCTTCTTGCAGGAGTGAGAACCCTGGAACAGTTCAATTACTGATGGAATTTGAGAAAAAGAGCAGGATTGTACAACACATTACTGTGATAACGTCATTTACTGTCACTGATAGATTTACTGATATGTTGATTTTAGAAACGGTGGAAGCTCTGTGAGCTTTGTCGTAGAGGACCAATACACAGATCATTTACCAGAGATGATGAGCAGGGACTCATATAAACCTCATTGATGGAACTCTTAAATCAAACTAATCAAAATTAAGTGAAGTGTTTTTTTTTCTTTTTCTGTCATCATGGAATCCCACTCTGATAGGAGCAGTAAAGGCAAAGTCAAGCATCAGGTCTTTGTATCTGACGGAGGATGAGATGAGAGGTGAAGCAGTCAAGATCATCTTCGATAAAACTTTATTTCCCCTCGTATTTCACCATGTTACTGGTTTCAAATGACACTTTGGTTTAATTTAGACTGATATACACGGCCTTGCTGATATTTTCAACTATTTAAGAGATCACAGGACGACAGTTTGTTTTCCATCATGATCAAGAGCTTCATATCTTCTGTCTTCCATCTGTCCCTGCTGGACAAATACAACTGAAATCAACCAATCCTGGTTTCCATCAAAACACCTCGCAGCGACACGGGAGCGAACAGAAGCAGATGACAGAAACACAAGGGGGGGTTTCCAGCTGAGGACAAAGAAATTACTATTAAAATCTACTTCTGTTCCACTGAAACCGGTCTCAGCGCTTGTTTTCCATCATCCCTCTGCAACACGCATTAATCAAAACGGTCTGTCTCTACGAGCCTCGTCTCACCGACCTACGCACTTTCTTCAAAAAATAAATCAACCATGTACCCGCTAATGATCATACTCTATTTTTTTTCCACGTTGCTGTTTAATGGGAAGGTGTTGAAATGATGGAATTAATGTAATATGATTAGTATGTATGCGGGGCTGTTCAGTGTCACTCAGTGCTCCGGCGGCATTTTTCTCTTGCTTGACTTTTCGTCGCTCAGGAAACATTAACAACAACCGTGATTAATGAGAAAGGAACACCTCATTAATAGCTTTGGCAGGTAGCAGGCAACAAGTGTGTACCTGAGTGTGTGTATTTGTACTTCCTGACTCTTGTGTCCTCTATTTGGGCTCATTTTCTTCCCCCAAAGTGCCAGAAGTTAAACGTCTGTCATGGAGCATCGCATTTTGTTTATGAGTAGCAGAGGAAAGTGTGTGTGTGTGTGTGTGTGTATGTATGCTGCATATGCTCCACTATGGCACATACACGTCTGTATACTAGTATATTCACGCTGGAAAAGGGGGCAGTCTAGACGTTGCGGATGCACCCGATGACAAAGAGAGATCGGTGGAGTTCATAGGCCAGTAACATGCGATTATGGAAAGTGTGTGATACTCTGTCTCTCTCCGTCTCTGTGCTTCTTTCTCTCACACGCACATGACTTCAGGGTCTGCACTGCATCATCTGTATAATTAAGATGCTTTTCTCCTGAATATTTTACTTAAAAGTCTCTGCACCAGTACAGCAACAGACCCGACTGTCTTGGAAATGATGACTGGTGCGGTGAGAGTGAAGACACGTGAAACTATGCAGACATGCACACAGTCTGTCGTACTGGGACCGATGTTCCTCTGAGGATTCATGTGGATAGATGGATGGATAGATAGATACATTTATCATTGTGTGATGCGCACAAAATTATAGTGTGTTCAGGAACCTTCTGCACGTAGGAAACAAGTGAAAAATCTATAACTTCATTGGCACGTGTAGCGCACACTTGTAACAGTTCGTCTCATGAGGTTAGATTCAAAAGGGTGATTAACGGAGGGGAAAACGAGGAAGAACTGGGGAAGAGAGGACATTCCTTCTATGACACGTTCTTGTTTTACTCCTTCACAGTCACAGAACGGGAGACACGCTGCAACACTGTGAAATCACGTTTTCATCTAAATTAACAACACATGGAAAATGAAACATGATGACTAAACAACTCAGATGATTTTATTCAAGTATGAGGAGACAAGACAAGTCATAATATATACAACAGACAGTAAGTTTACGCGTAATACATTTTTTTTTCCTTCCCTCCTTCCCTCCTTCCCTCCATCAATTATCTTTCTTTGTCTCCTCTTGTTGTACACAGATATTGATGAAAATGTCAGTAAACTTCAGTTGTAATGTAAAGTAAGCTTCAGGACAGTGAATCTTTTCTGAACTAAACGAAGGAAGATGACAGAGTTTCGGTCTGCTCGCTGGCAGTTCTTGTCTCCATGTGACAAAACCTCAGTGCCATCAAACAAACCGAGTCTAATTACCTGCTTTCATGGTTTCGCCTTGTTTATTGATCCCACAGGAAATAAACCCGTGTGCCCTGCAGTTAGTTCCACGGTCGTTCTCATACCTAAAAGTTCTCCCATGCAAGATGATTCTTAAAGGATTATTATCAGCAATATTGACAAAGTTTAAGTTATGGAAACTTGTTTAAGCATTTAAGGCATTTTCTTTCAGGTTTTGCGGCATTTGTTTTTTAAAACATTATTTTTCTCCAGTGAACAAACCATAAAAGTACATACCGGTAGTTGTTCCTCCTAGATGCACCACAGCACGACACAGGAAGTCATTCCCGCCTGTGGTCATCAAACTGTACAACTCATCGCATCGACTGCGCCAATAAACTGCAACTGGACTCAATGAAACACTACTACTCTGAAAATATATTTGACGTACTGGGCTGATTCTGATCCACAACCCATGTACTTAATATTGTACTGGTTTTATTCTATTTCCTTAAGTGTTAAGTCCATTCGAGGAGATGTGATAATGAACATATGAATGTATTCAAACATACTGTATATGTCCATAAACGATCACTTCCTTCCATCCTTTTGTCTTCATTTTTTGTTTCTCGTGCTAGTTTCTCCTCTTATCGTTCTCAGACACGTTCACACATGGCGGCTGAAATGGCTGGTAAACTGCCATATTTCCCCGAAGCCAAGAGCGACTTGTCTGGTGTGAGTGTGTGTGTGTGTGTGAGAGAACAGCTCTGTGACAAAGCAGAGCTTGAGAAATTTTGGAACTTAGTATACTGGATTGTTGAAGTTATGATATGTGTTTTGTAAGTTTGTGTATTGATGGTTCTGACCTGCTTTGGAAGTGGGAGCATTGTAAACCATTAAAAAGAAATCGGCACGCTTTTAACATGGAAAACCCAGTACTAGTACCAGTACCAGTCGAAACAGTGTGTGCCACAATGTGTTCTTCCTTAGAACGCAGCACAACTGTGTGTGCCTGTGAAATATCATTATTAAAGGAAAAATATCTGATCTGAATCTCTGCTGCACAGAGAACAGACACAGAACAGATGATTAAATGTCGATAGTGTTGATAGTGGAACTATCTGGATCCAGGACGGGTTTGAAGGATTCTTTGTCATTGTAAGACGGGGACATTTTCAGCATCTGTAGAACTCCACAATAAATGATCAGATCGTTGGCAAAAACTGTAGGTTCTTTAGTATATCCAATTCTGATCCAGATCCTGACAAAAGTCTGAATACTATGATTCAGAGCAGGAAATATAAGAGTGCACTAGTGCTTGCAGATTTGCAGGCACTAGTTCTGGAGCTATTTCTAGAAGAAAACCATTAGCAAAATAGGGAATTTTGTCAAAAACTAACATGATATCACTGTATTTTCAAATGGTGAGGTGATGTTTTTTTTTCCCATCAAGGAGTCTATTGATGTAGAGAAAATAAGGTTAGGTGTATTAATATTTGGTTTAAATCAAAATATATAAAAAAAAAAATACTGGGTGGAAATCACACTATGGGTGGGAATGAGCTGCTTGGCGGAGGTCTGTGTTCTCTGCTGAGTGCTTTTCTAGTTAGTCGAGCAATTACTTTTCCCCCTCAACAAACAAACAAATAAACAAACAAACAAACAGAAACAGGCCAATAAGCATTCAAATTCAACTCAAAGTCTCAGCCAACTCCTCACAGTAACGATGGTTCGTGATGGAGAGGCTTGTTTGTGTGTGTGTGTGTGTGTGTGTGTGTGTGTGTGTGTGTGTGTGTGTGGTGGGCGGTGTGTGTGTGTGGGGGGGTTGTTTCAGTTGGTCCTATCAGAGCTGAACATGCCACATGAACTGTAACCCAATTAATCAGTGGTGCACATACAGGAACCAGAGGGGCACTTGATTTCTTTTGTGCTAACAGACACTAAATTAAGCACATTCTTCACCGCGTAAGAAAACTCCTTCCAGAACACGTTTCCACCTCCCAGCAGATTTGGATGGTCTCAACCCCATTCTGGTTAATGGCTCATGTCAGCTGTGACTTGCAGCTATTTGAGGTTCGTGTGCACAAACGTACAATCATGTGTCTCCAGGAAGACATTTTATTTTATCTTTGGTCTTGGTGAATAAAGTTTCTGTGTCTGGATAAACGTTGATGTGGATGATGTTTTAGAACAACTTGGCGGGGCAGACATAGCAATACTGAAAACACTACTGACAGTTCGGGGTTAAATGACAGACGCCCTCTATTGACCGTGAAGTGCAATGAGCAGAACAAAGTGGTAGATAAGTTGACGTGTGTGTGATGAGTACGATAGATTTATTTTATCTGCAACAGGAGATGGATGTTGGAAATGATATTTAATAGACTAATTTAACAGAGTGTCACCCCAGTGTGATTACCTATAAATAAAAACTCCTAGATTTGTCCCTTTGTTTTAGAGCAAATAAATTCAAGTACATGAGGAAAATGTCCAAACTTTACAAACTGTCAAACTTAAAGTTCTAAAGGGAAATAAGTTCAATTTCAGCAATATTCTGCCTCAGTTTATCATTTACACATGTGCAGAGCTACAAAGGTACAAACCATTTAGTAGGTAACGGAAAATGAAAAATATAAAATTTCCCTTTTGGATTAAAACAACTTGTCAAGAATTTGTAATTATTTTAAATTAACAACCATTTCCATGTCGATCCAGACTGAACTGATTCAACACACAAACTAAAGTGGAACTAGAGTATGAAGGAAGATCTGAAATCATTGATCTCAGCTTCTCCGTGTTACTGGAACATGGAACAGGAACAATAGTTACTTTAATTGAAAAGTTGCAGTTGATGTTTTGAATGTAACTTTTACACTTCAAAACTCATCCCCGGGGCCAGACTGGGTCCTCTGGAGGGACGTATGAATGACACCCCACCTGCCAACAGGAAACATTTGTTTTTGGAGCTGATGTCGTTGTCAGAAGAGCTGGCCAGTCAAGCGTTGGGTTGATCAGTGATGATTTAAAAAAACAACTGATAATTTGCCCATTGAACTGACTGATTCCATCGGCAGCAGGTGGAGCACCTTTCACTGCTGCAGTGACAGTTCCCTCTGGTCTCAGACGACTGTTTGGAGAAAATAGTTCCGTCTGACAAATATTGGTAGCATCCTATGATTCATTATCACTCCTGTCATTTCGATTTAAAGACTATAATCGTGTGCTTACCTTAATGAGAACATTGGCAAGACGGCGACAATCTGCTTGAATTTCAGAATCCCTGTGTAGGAAAATTAAAGGACATCGTGTGGCGTTGTTGGCAATGGTAAGTCAGCGTCCCTGGTAAGTTGTTTGGTGTGCGGGGATAGTGTTACATGCCAGCAGCCTGCTGGCCTCTTCTCCGGCTGTACGCTTTGAGCACGGAGGAATGTGCTGCCTGGGAACCACGGGGAGGAAGACGCTACTGACAGCAAGCAGGAAACGCAGCCAGCCTCTGTCTGTGTTTGTATGCGACCGGGTAACGACGTCAAGCCTCGGCAGCGGCCAAATCTGCAGCGAAACAACATCTGTCGTGTGAGTGGCGCTGCACGGCCACGTCAGGATACATCCGAATTTACAATTGTGGCTCTGAATCAATATTTTTCCACCCATCTCGTACAGACTTGTTCCACTGGCAGGAGTTGAAGAACGGACATTGTGAAGAGGGAATGAACGTTGGATTGAAGGGATGGGAGGGATCCGCCGTGTTTTTCCAATTCACCACAATCAGAAACACATTTTTAGCAATTAGTGTGTTACTAACCTACAGGTTTATTCGCTAAAAAGGCTCTAATGAAAAGAATACGGAGTGCATTAAGATTTACTGATGTCAAACTATTAAACTACCTTACTGTGAATTATTGTATTTGAAGTATTATATTTGAATTTTTACTTCAAATAGACTCAAAAGATCTTGTTAAGTCCATAATCCTTCAGTGTTTCTGCGCCATTTCCCAACAATATTTTGAAAATAACTGCAGCTCTTTGCCCAGAAAAAAAGAACACAGAACAATGAGCCTTTGAATGGATCGTCAGCTGCAGGGCCTCTTTTATTAATCTCTTTCAGCGTGTAACAAGTGAATTAGTCAGATGTAAAAGATGATGTATGATGAAGGCTGGCACTTCTCAAATTTGCAATAAATCCACATGTCACAGCGCTAATGTGGCCAGAGACCTCTTGGCATCGTTCTCCACTGTATCCATTGACAACCAGGAGCTCATAAATCTCACAGCTGGCCAGTTCTCAGAGATTGTTGTTCACTCAACACGTCTCCAACCCAAACAACCACGTGAGTCTGTTGTTCCGACCGTCTGATACAAACCACAAGCGCTTCACGCCCCCTCTGGTGGACGGGCACTCGACAGATACCGTGGCTTTGAGTGGCGTGTCAGTCCTACAGAAGGTGTGCTTTGGATTTGAATTCATCTACATATTTATTTACTTATGCTTTCAGTCAGCCAGTGACGCATGCACACACACACACACACACACACACACAGACAACACATCAACAATAGTAAAAGCTGACAGGAAAACGTTTCAAAGACACAAGTCAATGTTGGTGTTATTGATCATCGAGCAGAAAATGTATCAAAGGGACCAGGATGTCACCAATGAAGCTAGGTGTAGATTTCCTAAATTTTGTCGAGTTTTTTAATCTGCAGAATTGAACATGATAAACTGAAATGAAACGTGTGAACCTCTAACAAACATTTGGTTTGATTTCTGTCAGTTTACATGAAAATATAATTGAAAAATCAACAAACATTCCTTCACAATCTCAAGATTTTCACTCAACCTGCTTTCTGGAACGGGCCCGTGATGAGGGAAGAATAGCTTGGTTTGGTTGTTCTGCTTTCAGAACCACAACTCACCACAACCAGGACATAAACACATCCACCCAAAAACAGAGGTAAAAGGTGGAAACGTCCAATATTTGACTTCTTATATCGACTTTCTCTCCACTACATCATCGGATTTTCTCCTTTGCTCCAGTATTTGATGTAAAACTGAGTTTGTTCATCCTGCAATTACTTTTTTTAAGAATTAATATTTTACTCAATCAATCAAACCAGATGTAATCAGTAATCCTGGAGTGAGGCCGTTTTCTACCTCATTTCAGGATTAACAAACTCAGGTTTTGCAGTGAACTTGCTTTGTGGAACAGGCTCCAGAACATAGACAACATCTCTTTTATTTCAAGCACCCACCGCCAGCTGCACATCAACAAGACAAATTCAGCAAACATGATTTAACGCTGCACGTGTGTCATTAATTGTTAGCGGGGCCGCAGTGGTTTGTACCAGCGTGTTCTCAATAAAAAACGTCCCGATGTGATCGACGCATTCGTTTCTTATTACAACAATAGCAGCAGCTATACGCTAACTGAACGTGAGAGGCGATGATTTGAATTCAGCAACTGTTTTCAACCGGCTCCCAGTAGCTGGGTCATTAGCCGCTGTCTCCTTCAACTTTTCTTGTGTGTCACATCGCCTCCCCGCCCCCCACTGCAGCAGCTGGCGTCCCACCGAGGACCCCTGACGTTACTCCGCCACCCCGGCCGATGGCTGCGGCTCAAGTATGGTGGTGTCCCTAATGGTGGCCCCTAATGGCCCCCACGGAATGATGCTTACACACACAAACAGGAGCAAATACTGAGCTCCTCCACACAGCTTGGGATGTTTTATGTCCATGTACATGTGACAGGAAGCATTTGTTGTTGTTTTAACAAGGACATCAACGCTTCCCTGTTTGATTTTATTTCAGAAGTTCAATTTATGTTTAAAAACAGCTTTAAATATCCACGCAGGTATAATTAAGGGATCTGTATGTTCCAGAATGAAGGTAGAGGATCCTGAGAAGTGAGAAGTCTGCAATTGAACCTTCTGTTTCTAGAAAGTGACTCTGATGTGCAGACTCCAAACTAACATGTTTGAAACTTCCTTCTGCCAAAACCGAATCGAATACAGGACAATTTCATTTCATTTGACTTAAATAGGAAAAAAGCAGAGTCAGGAAGGAGATCTGTGAGTAAATGTGAGTTATTATTGGGTCACTGGAACAGGAGACTGTCCTTTTTTATTCACCTAAATATTTCTCATAACATTTCTCAGCCTCTGCTCTCGGATTTCACTGATTCAATCACTTTGGGTCGACAAAGGGCCTGTAAAATAATGCTGAATAGCTGAGTTTTGTCATTCACGTCAAGAAGACGCCAGTGGTAAAGGATCCAGACTGACCTGTGGTGAACTTGTGTGTGTTGTCTGTCAGACTCTGTAGGACCCAGCGGAAAAGTGCTCCCGTCGCTGCTAGACGGAGCAGGAGAGGGGGTGAGAGCTGAAAGGAGAGGAGACGCTCTCAGATCAGTCAGTGGCTTCATGGAGTTATGTACCTCTGATCCGCCGCCATGGATTGCAATCCGCGATCACTCCTTTCCATTTTACCTCTGGTATTGTGCTGCGTTCTCCCCGCGTTTGCCATCATCTACCCCCTGAATGAAGGTAAGAGAGAACTCTGGCAGTGTGTGTGTGTGTGTGTGTGTGTGTGTGTGTGTGTGTGTGTGTGTGTGTGTGTGTGTGTGTGTGTGTGTG
>CAAKHB010002595.1:68475-80129 GCA_901007665.1 Aeoliscus strigatus
ACATCGCGGCCGGTGCTTTGCGCGCACCGCGGACTCACCGGTACATTCCCAGATTTCGGTGACAACACAGTCGCAACGTGACCCAAAGCGCGCGGCGGTGACGCGGCGATCCACGCGCCGGTCCTCCGCTGGATTATTTCACACATGACGTGAAAATAAAGACACAGAAAGGGTGCCGCGATTTCGGATAATCCCGAAACGGTGGGATTAATTGCGATTTGAAGGAGGATGAGCCACCGGGCTCCTGACGCGCCAGTCGAGGAGAATCCAAGAAGAAGAAGAAACTCTGCTGACTGTCGTTCGGGAGAGAGACCGTCACGACGATGTGTTAGATCCAAGAACCCATTTGGGGGGCAAACGCCCGAATCACAAATCTGCAGTCTCACCGATTTACCAGTAATAATCAGTCAACGCGCACTGGTGCGTAAAACGTCAATGACGGGAATGAAAATAACGGTTTGGACGCGGATAAATCCAAAGCAGATGGACGTCTGGCTGCCGGCGTTGGGCTGTAGAAGTTGTGGTATTTTAAAATAGTGTCATTAAATCAATGTGTTTAATTTGACGTGTTTCCAGCGCGGATTTCTTTTGTTATGTGGCGCGTTTGGCAGCACGTCTGGAAAGCAGAAGATGAGGAATCGATTCTTTAAACGTTCGCGACTCCGCCGGGAAGAAGTGAAACCTGCCTCATCTCGCACTTGCAGCTCTGCCAAACTTTTTTTTTTTCTTCCTCTTCTTCTTCTGTTTTTCTTGAAATGCTCGGGAACATGGTTCCGTCATGCTGGATAGTAAATATTTTCAATGGTCAAAGTGTTTTTTGTAGCGAGGCCAAAGAAAACGTGCGGTTGAAAGTGTAGCGCGTGTGTGTGCGTGTGTGTGTGTGTGTGTGTGTGTGTGTGTGTGTGTGTGTGTGGTGGGTGTACTTGCTGCACAAGAACGGACTTTTCACACACTTGGGAGTATTTCCTGTACGATAAACATAACGGAGAAGTGTGGGACGGAAGGTTAAGTAAAGGCTCTGACTCTGAATTCCCGGATGACACCTCGTCCTGACGGACAGAGGAGGGGATCACTGGAGCAGACATTCAATCGGAGTGAATGCAAGTAAACTGCGGAGGGACCGACGTTGATACTTACTGGATAATACAACCAGGAATAGTTGATCCTGGGGGGGTTAGGTCCAAGTTAGAATCTAATAGAAGAGACGTCATTTAAAGAGGTCGTTTCTAAGTGAACTTGTGGGATGTAAATCAGAAACAACGTTCCCCCCATACACTACATGGTCTTTTATAACTTTAAACAGAAATTATTGTTCCTGTAGCCTCTCTCTCTCTCTCTCTCTCTGTCTTAACACTCATAAAAAATATTCTTCCCCTGTGGAATAAGTCTGGGGGCATCAGAAAAAGAACCAACTCCTGAATGTGTTCTGTCGATTTCATTTTATGCTCTAGTCAATATCTGGATTTTAATTTAAGTACTTTAAGTGTATATTGTTCCTGAACCCCCCCCACCGAAAATAACTACGTCACGTATGAGTGTGTGTGTGTGTGTGTGTGTGTGTGTGTGTGTGTGTGTGCTGTCAGTGTGGAGAATGATTAGACATTAAATTCACACATCAAACTACCAGAGAGTGTCAGTATCGAGCCGTTTGGTCTTTCTATTCTATAGAAATACATACACACATCATACACAGAAAACATTCTCTCTTTGTCTCTCTCGCTCTCTCTCTCTCACACACACACACACACACTGATGACTGATAAAATCTCCTTTCAAGTATCACAGGTTGATTTCTTCTTACGAGTGAAGGCTAATAAATAAACAGATAAATAGACTTTCACTCCTCCTTGCCTGTTAAATCAAATTCGATAGTGTGTGTTCAGTGTCCAAGCTTTTAATCGTTTTTTTAATCGGTACACATGTGTTTAAATGTCATCGGAAATGTCAGAGACAAGCTTGTTTTGGGATTTAAATAAGTTTTGGTAGTTTTTGTAAAGCTCCCAACGCTTCCTCACACGTCTCCAATGAAGCTGTTTCACTTGTTTGGGCTCATTCAGGATGGATAAAGTTGTTTGGCGACAGTTTACTGTCAGATTACTGCTGTGTTGTTTGTCTGATCCAATTTTCTTCTAATTCAATCACGTCTCCATGTGTGACGACAATTTCAGGATTTATTACCGACGGAAAATCTACTATTACTGGAGCACGGAGGTTTATTTCTATTTTATTTTCCCTCCGAATTAAAAAAGTAAAGTAAAAAGTTTTTTTTTTTTGCCCTTTTTACCTTCTGTTCCAACTCTGAAAATATTATTAACTCGTCAAATAAATATAAACTTCGAAGGAAAATGTACAAATTGCGCAGATTCGTTTGAACTTTACGAAGAATGAAACACTTTTTAAAAATGTCTCAATTTTCAATCAAATAACAGCAGAATAAATACGTGAAGCCTGTTTTCCCCAGAAGGAACTGTGGGATGGAGGCCCGCTGCAGGGCGGCGGGAGGCCGCGGGTGGACTATTTTTATCCGGCGGTGGGGAGGCTTGGCCCCGGGAGCCAGACGCAGGAGCCCCGCTGGGACTGATTGGCGTTTATGGGCGATGGTACCTTGAAGATGTGCTTGAAATATGTGTGTACATCCCCTCCTTCAGACAGAACCCCTTCTATGGACATGCTGGGGTGTGTGTGTGTGTGTGCCAACCAGTCATTGACCTGGAGGTGGCATCTTCAGTGTCTGTGTGTGTGAGAAGGCTTGGACATAAGGATAAGTGTGTGTCTGTATGTCTGTGTGTGTGTGTGTGTGTGTGTGTGTGTGTGTGTTTATGTGCCTACTGTATCTGCCGTATGGGTGTGTGTTAAGTGATGGGAATAGAAGAAGACGGAAGGAAAGACAGAAAGAAGGAGGAATGGGGGCAGAGGGGCTGGGCACGCAGCAGCAACATCAGACAGAGCGACTCTGGGCTTGAATTATTCATAATGGGAGGTGAACACTTCATCCTTTAACACAGACACAAGTCGCCCTGCTCTGCCTGCACTGCAGCCTGCCAACCTCCACATGCACACAGGGAGAGCCTGGCAACACAAAGCCCCGTCCACTTTCCACTCACCATTAGATGGCTGCTCCTCCAAAAGCATCCATTGTACGCGTCCTCCCTTTGTTGCCCGAGCCATGTGTCGTGGTCTGTGACATCTCGGCCCGGTTTCGACTCTTTTCCTGCTCGTTGTGTTTCACAATCAAAGGGAAAGTTTGTGCTGGATCACCATAATCGTATGTCTTTGTGACGACTCTGATATTCCGTGTTAATATTTCAACAAGCCCAGCGATATACTAGGTCACTAGCAGGAGGGAAGTACCCCTCCCCAAAACACGTTTCCATCGTCACAAAGGGACGCGATGTTTCATCTCGGCCCATGTCTAGGGTCAGTTTACTGCCTGTGGATGATGAGTGAGGCCGAGGTGTTTTAGATATTGATTCACCTGTTTCTACCTCTGTGATGTTTTGCTCCCTGCAGACAGGTCGGCTCAGTTTGCTATTAATACTCCTACTTCCCGTTTCGAGGCACTCCCTGACAGGGCAGGGGCGAGACGCCTGGCTCACACCGGCTTACCGACGGCGTGTGTGAAAGACAATGGCAGACAAATGCTTGTCAGCGCTCACAATTTGTGGATGTGTGCACATACGTGCTCTGAGTTGAAGTACGGCTGCATTTGCCTGGATATTTATATGGGCACAGTCAAAGTGTTTATGCATGCATTTGTGTGTTTGTGTGGGGGTGCTGATTTCCCAGCCTGGTGCAGCTGGAGGGAGTTTTTTTTTTTTTTTTTTTTTCCCCCTTCCTCATGCGATATGAGAGCCGTTTAATTTTCTGCTCTCAAATTCCCCCGCTTAGCTCAATTTGAGTGGTGGGCTCGGCTCATTGAGAAATGTAAATTGGAAGCAATAGCCCTGGATGCTGAGCTGCTATTATCTGACATGAACAGATAGCTTCATTAGACTCTAATAGGAACGTGTCGGCTGCCATTCAGCTGGCTGAGGGACCGACAGAGCCACGGCTGCAGCTCAGGTGCACTTTTCAGCCAAAGAGTCACCGACCGTGTGTGTGTTATTCTAGTGTGAAGCAAGAAACCTAGACCACAGAGAGGTGAGATCACTCTCCATCATGTAATATTATATTTCGTGAAAAGAGTTTACATATACTCCCTTTGACTGCCTGTGCAGATGCCGTCTTACTATCTGATGCTTTGAATGAAGGAACACGGGGGGGATGAGTAGGTTTGCTGCTGCAGGGCCCCAGCTGCACTGCGGCTTCACTTTCATGTGTCATGTGCATGTTTGAATACGTGGACGAGGGCTGTGAAACGTAGCTCGTAGCTGGAGAAAAGAGGCTGAGGCAGGTCCAACTTTCAGGGTGAGGTCGTCACGGCAGTGGAACATTCCTCCTCTTCATCTAACTACGTCACCATAAATGGGTATTTACATGAATATACCGTAACTGAGCGAGTTTCAGTGCGAACATGTAGTTTCTGGGACTCTGTTGTCGTGTTGGTGCCTTTTGTCACACTTTGTGGCTGCACTGTTGTTTCTTATTAAAACGCTTTTGAGTAAAACGACTTGAAGCCTCTGACCACAAATCACCTTCCATCGTTGTGACGTCGCAGCTTCATGGAAAACATGGCTGAGGTCTGTTTAGGTGAAGACAAAACAGGGAAAGATTGTGGTTTGGGATGAAATTACTAATTCCTAACAGATACATGACTTTCACTGAGGCATTTTTTAAAATAAAAAAACGTGCAGTTGGAAACACCTAACAAAGGACACTTGCTGCTATTAAAGCAAAGCGTTGGTTTTGCAGTTGCTGTTGTGGAAGTCGGGGTTGGAAACGTGGACCAAGCAGCCGTTTCTCATTCCAAATTCCAGTGCTGGTTTGAACCATCCACTTTCCCTCCCTCCCCCCGACCGACCCGGATTTTCTCGCTAAATGCAGATCAATGTGTATCAAATGTAGACAAAATTTGACTTTGGCCTTTGCCCTGCATGTGATTTAAAATCATAATGTTGTGGTATTTACTGTATAAAGACTGTATAAATAAGTGGATATCTTCTTTGTATATACTTACAGTACATACTAAAGGTAAGTGTTTGACCTTAAAATAACAGTCAAAATTATTTTGGTGGACTTTTATCGGGGAGAATTGTTCCCTCTCCAATCGCCTACTCTTGCACTATGTAATTTGGGGCAGGAAACCTGAGAGACTCTTTGTGGCAGCAGAAACTAGCTCGGAAATTCTCAGTGTGGATGTCATGGTGTTGGCAACAAGACAGAATATGAGGCTGACAGATTGTCAGTCACTGTAATGCTAGTTGTTTGCAATTGTAAGGTAAAAATCACAATTTCTCAAATAGTATTATTTGCATAAATTAAAATATACGATTCTATAACAGCAATCTAGAATACTGAATTTAAATCAACTGGAATAATGAAATTTGTTTTATGTTAACTTGTATCTTATATAAATTGTTTATTATTGTTATAATTATTATTAATGTTATTTTATTTTCGTGATAGTATTTACAAGCTGGGATTTCTTTATTTGACTTTATTCTATTCTTGACTAAATATGTAACCTTGTGTTTTGTCATGTTATGTGATGTCTGCTACATAACTAAACTCTCTGTTGTGTCATATTAAAGGGCAGAAAGGTTATACGTACTTGCTATGAGTGTTGCTAAAGTTGGAATAGATTCTCTTGTAGCTCATTCGTCTGTCCTGGGGAGTAAACAGTACGCCAGTGTCGGTTGGTCTGATTTGTCCACAAAGAGGATTTGTCGGTGTTTGTTCAGGTCAACCCACGCAAAGCATCACTCTTTATTTTTGTGTGTTTTATTACAGCACACAAACACATGTATGGACATAGTCATCTTTAATAGAAGCTTATAGATTTATATTTTTTTCACTTTTGAGAAATGTGGTGCTCCTGCTACAGCTCCACTTAAACTTTGAATTGTTACATACATGTTATACATGTATATATTGTCGTTTTCGTGGATTATATGGCCACCATGAAATGTGTATTTATTTTTTTTTTAGGTTTATTTATATTGTATTAACTTCCAGACCAATGGGTTCGAAAGGTCTTTAATTTATTTTGTTACATTTTTTGTATGCAAGGAGATCGCTAGCAATAGCTCCACACAGCTCGAGTGAAGAAAGTGTGTGTGTGTGTGTGTGTGTGTGTGGCAGCTGAGTAAACAGAGCCATGATCAGTGCTGGAGGTTGGTGATACGTCCTATGGGATTAGATAAAGGCTAATTGGGGCTAACAGGGACTAGACATTCATATGTTGTCTTTGTTTTCTCTCTCTCTCTCTCACCAGTCAACCTGTTAGACTCTAAAGCGAGTCAGGGGGAGTTAGGATGGATTTCCTACCCATCACATGGGGTGAGTATCCTTGACGTCCATATTCACACACATCCTATCGGATTCCATTTGGGAGCTGCAGATGGGTGACGAATGACAGGAAACACCAAATAAAGTTGTATGTATGACACAGATCATACAGATCAGACCAAAATCTCCCCTCTACATCATCGATTGGCAGAAAACACAATGTGAGGCCTCTACGCTCAGGTTTTCCCCTTTCATTGGTCCCCCTCTCTGCACGTATCCACCATGATGTCCTGATGTCTCCCCATCACATGAACTCAGGCTCTTCTCTTTCAAGTCCAGTCGCTCTCACTTTGTCCTCTTAACCAAATGAGCCAAGTGCTGATCAACCCACTTTTCTTTCGTAGTATTTTTTTGGTCCAGTCTCTATTGCACAGGTCAAAGGTTAAGCATGTCGAGCTCGCCATATGGTCAAGATACTTAAAGGGAAATTGTGTGTGTTGTTCCTGTATATATGTGTGTGTGTGATTTAAGACAGATTAAAGCATTAAGGGATTCGAGGTCCAAGGCACAAAAGCATCCACGCAAGAATTTCGATAGGCTTACCCTGTTTGTGGTGGCTATCACACCAACAATGGACCACTGTTGCATGAAAATATTGTAATTCTATTGTACCATTTTCACCTCATAATCCACAAAAATGCCCGAGCTCCTGTGACTGTCTGTACAGAATACTCTTTATTTTCACTTTTTCTTTTATCATGGTAACAGTCTTATCATGCAGCGTTCTCATGAAATCAACCAGGAATGCTGCAGCTACATCATACATTTTAGAAAAAAAAAAAAAGAAAAAGCCTCCCTCCCTCTCTCCCTCATCTGTCAGCCTCGCTCTGCTACCAAAGTCTCTCCAGTGGGCTCTTGCTCAGAGTTTATTTGTCTAACTGGTTAGACTACTGCGCCTTGGGGCCGGCTCACACACACACACACACACACACACACACACACACACACACTTCCTTGTTTTTCCTTTATTAAGTGTTAGAATTACTCCTTGGCACCGACTTAAGGTAATCCAGTCATTTGTTCCGAGGGGCTGCCAGACTCAGCCACATACAGCGCTGGCACCAACAAAACATTTCTCCTTGAGGTTTAGCCACAAATGAAAAAATGACCCAAGGAAAAACTGTGGGATGTTGAAAATGTACTTAGTCCAGCAGCAATTGCAGGTTGCAGGACAATCGCGTGACCGAGAGATTGATGTTGTGCTGAAAACATTTGTTTATGTAAGTTGGAAAATGCACACAAATATCAGTGATTCGGTCCAGTGCCGGACATCGGAATGTGTGTTGGATATTACGCAGTGTACGAAAGACTTATCTGTTTCGAATAAGTTCAGAAGGAAAGTATGATACAGCTGATATGAATGCTGCAGGAACAGGAGTCAATGTCAGTCTGAGATGAAAAGGGCTCCAGAGAGAAAGACAGCGCAGGAAATGATCGAAAAAAGGGGGAGAGGGAGAGGGGAGAGAAAGAAAAGGGGGCTGCGGAGAAGAAGCAGAAAGAGGGTGAGACGAAAGGACAGGGAAGGATGAAAGAGACAGGGAGAAAAGAGATTGCTGATGATGAAGTCCTCAAGGTGAATCATCTGTAATTACTCACGTCATCCACTGACTTGCTCCGATAAGCAGCCTGCCCTGGGACACTGCTGCTCACAAATGATTTCTCATAATGTGGCAGTGACCCCCACAACAGAGACACACACACACACACACACACTCCAACTGATGGAGAGGCAGCGGCTACTGGCCCACTGAGACACAATGGGCTCTGGTCAGAACAAATTAAGAGTTTAGCCTTCCCAGGATGTTCAGTCTACAGCCACCGCCTGAACCAAGGGCTGTGTGTTTTGTATATGCGAATGTGTGTGATCCAGATATACTGTTATCTGTTTGGGAGGCAGGCTGATTGCTGAGCAGCGTCCAGGGAGCTTAGCCCCTCCGCAAGACGAAAGAGTGTTACAGATTACATTCTTGAGTGCTTTGAAAGCATTCTTCAGGAACAAACCAACACCCCAGACACTGGCTGCACACGCAAAGTAGAATTAATGGCTACATAAAAAGCAAAGTCTATTTTTCATGGAAATCAACAGAGAATAAAGCGGCAGTGCTGTTTTAGAGCCAAACTTTGCATATTGACTTGATTGGCAAGTCGAGGCCTGCAATGAACCAAAAATGATACTTATAGATCAGATAGTCGAAGGTTTTTATTTGGCATGGACATGAAACCAATATGTAAAAGAATGAAAACAGTTTATAAAACAAATATCTTCATGTCCATGTCAGTGATATTCCACCTGCAGCGCAAGTACACTTTTATCATCAACATCAACATCTAGTTCATGAAGCACATAATCTGTGGTATTCAACACTGTAACAACAATCCCATTGCCATCAAATAAAAAAGCTGAGTCATTGAAATAGACCCAAAAGACCTACGTGATACAAAACAGTAAAATCTCATGCTGTGTCTCAAATGGCGTACTTTTATACTTAAACTTAGTATTTTGAGTACATAAGTGCATTCACATTGAATAAGTATGTGAAGTATGTGTACTACATGCACTCAACTCGCGCAGTCAAACGGCCGAAAAGTTGAACACTTTCCACCCTCAACAGACAACATCTTAGTGACATAGAAGTGACGTAACTTTTCACATCAAGTCAGACAAAAGTGACACGTCACCACAGGGGATATCATCTACCGATGGAATCCTGGCGAATGCTAATGTTAGCTTACTAGCTAGCAAACGGCGACACATTTTCGGGCATTGACATTGTTGTGTACGATTTGGTGCTTATGTGTGCTAAATCGTCATCTTTAGTGAAAAAAATTGAGATTTAAGACGTGTGGTCCGAGGCTTGATGTGTTGTGGCAATGCAGAAGCAATTCGCTTTTTTAAAAAAATAGTAGAAGACGAGTGTTAACGTTAACGTTAACGTGTTATCGAAGTGTTTTCGGTAAGTGCACAACAGCACTGTTTGATTTGAGGCAGTACTAGCCAGTCAAAATGTGCGCACTTTGCGAGTAAGTATATAACGTGGATAGTGTACTACAAAGAAATGTACTAACGGAAGTATGAGATTTGAGATGACAGAAAATATGTTTCTTTTTTTCTTTGTCCATCACGTCAGACAGTCGTCTTCTACATTTGCCACATAAAAAGATGGAAAACAGAGAAAAGCCCATCAACAAAGAGGATTAGCAGAGATACAGTAATGAACAAACACCTAACCCCACAGTAGTGTGAATCTAGTAGTGATGTGCTAGATGGGATTTTATTAATTAACAGAAAACAGACACAGACTGTCACAGAGTTATTTACCTTACAAGCACAGACTCATTCAACGCACAAACGTTTCATTCCGTTTGGTTTAGTGGCATCACTCTGTGTTTCAGGATCAGCGATCAGCAAAAATGTGCATTCAGCGTTTTATTTTGGAGAAAAGAAAAAAAAAAGCAACAGTTGTCCGCTCGACCCCTGTGACCCTCACGTATACAACATGGCTCCACACTTGTTGTGGACGGTCCACTTGTCTCTGACTGTGCAGACATTTGAGTTCACAACAGAAGAGGTCTGCATCAAATGACGAGACGTCCCAAATGAACACGTCCATGTGCAAAGACGAAAGGATGCTCCCTCTTCGCCTTGTTTGCTCAAACACGACTAGTCCTGGTCTAAATGTATTGTTACCCTACACGGGTCCATATACTGGTCCGTTAACTCTCTTTGACCTTTCTTTGAAGCGGGTGAACTGGTGTGCTGACTGGGTGAGTCTGAGACGTGCCTGTTGCCATAGTTGTAATTTCTTGAGTGGCTCAAGTTACCCCGCTCTCATTTTACTGTCCCTTTAGCTGCTTCACCTACAGCACAGATCAGAGACCAGGAGCAGGATCACAGCAAACTGTGGCCCAGCTGTGACCGTCAGGGGTGAAGGTCAGAGTTCACGAGGATGGCTGTGGGGTCCGAGAGTTGTTATATATCAATTAGAGAGGCAATGAGAAGAGACACACGCTCAACGGTAGCAAAACTAAGCCTTTTTTCCATATTTAGACCTGGGCAACAGAGCAGGACAACAGCAAAAATATATTTATAGCTGTATTTTTTGCGGCCCTCTGTATTGTGGTCCCTTCCCTTGGCCATAGAACGCGTTCAGTTTCCGACAAATACCTTCTCAATCGATCACATCATGATGTTTAGACATCTATTTTTTCTTTTTTTGTCTCCAGACATAACAGAGAACAAAATCCAGGGAAGGGATATGACTTTGATGTATAATCTGGAGATGGAAAGAACTGGAGCGCTGCGGTTGATCCTCACAACATTGTGAAGTGTCATTACATCTGTATGACCTTTGACCTTTGAGCATCATCTCACTGGTCCATCCCATTAACTTGGTTAATGGGAATAGATCATTCAAATACTCATGATGCAGCGATGGTCATGACAGCCTTGACTTTTACCTAAAAACATGAAATATGAAAATGGTCGCGAACTGTTTAGGCACAAAAACGGGTTCTTGGGTCGACATTAATACTTCCAGAAGGTCACCTTGTCATGAATTTAAAGTAAAACTGTCGTAAAAGTAAAAGTGTCTGTAGACGTCCTGCTCACAGTTCTGGCCGAGTACCGACGTCGTCCAACATCATTGGCTTTATTCAGGAACGCATCAGCTTCTTTAATAACGTTTGACGTCGGTTGTGAATGGGAACATCTTATTTGTATGCACAATGGTTGTTTGATGCACCTTAATCAGACAAAGACCAAAATCAACCCTATACAATGGACCCCCCCCACACACACACACACACACCTACACACACACACTGTAATCTGTGACCTTCTCAGTCAAATACTTTCATCAAATACTGTAAATAACCACATATATTTGTTTTATTGTCAGTTCAGTGTTATGTCTACAGCGCCACCTCTTTATATTTAGTTTCCCTGATATTGTACACAGAGCTTAGATTGATGAACGAGGTGATGCCACGGAGACATGACAGGGAAGAATAAACACTAATAGAATCTCTGAAAACATGTTTTTGTAGCTTTTTATCTCCGACTTCTTTCATTGCTCTCAACCTAGATTTCTGTCTCTCTCACTCTCTCTCTCTCACTCACACACACACACACACACGGGTGTGAAATGAAAAACAAGTGGCTATCCTTAAGCTGGAGAGGTCCTTGAGCAGCAGACTCTCAAAAGATT
>CAAKHB010002595.1:80301-103321 GCA_901007665.1 Aeoliscus strigatus
AGGGAGAAAACTCACACACACACACACACACACACACACACACACACACACACACACACACACACCACACACACACCCACACACATCAATTCCAACCCAATCATTCTAATGGCTGTCAATTTAACCACAATGAGCCCAGTGTTTCAGGTGTTTTCCCCATTCATCATCTCTCGAATTCGGTGTTGATTTTCTGGACAGCGAAGCCAAGGCGCATGATCAATGAGTCTTCCCACTGTGTTGAATTCAAAAGGAATGACCCCGCTTTCTTTTCTCCTTTCCTCTCGCATTGCTTTCTTCCAGTGGAGGGAAAATGTAAGATAGCCATGAACGTTCCTGGTATACTCTCAAATCTCTCTATACTCCGTAGCTTCCTTTGTTTCATAGTGGATTCAGCACGTTTCCCTTTGGTAGCATTCATACTGTGATGTAGATAGCACAGACTGCAGTGCTCACTTGTAGAAAAAAACAAAAAAACATGTTAGCATAAGGGTGGAAAAAGACACTACGAGATTTCCTTAACACTTTAGGACAATTAAGTATGACTTAGATGGGAAATCACTGAGAGATTTTCAGTGCGCTTTAATGTGGAAAATTTAACTAAGGCAGCAAGTTTGCTTTTAATTAACGCGAGTCGTTTCTCAGAGATCTGGTAGTGCGATTTTTCACCCTTAAGTGTTCGTTCAGTGTTTAGAATTCTGCAAGAGTCTGTCTGATTCTGAATAATTCATGTGTCAATGCTTACAGGGTGGAGATAACTTTATTTTTCTCTCTGATATCCTCCCCTATTTTCCTCTTTTTCCTCCTTTTCCGACTCTGACTCTGATTCTCTAACTTCCCACTGATCCCTTTGCTCGTCCTTCTCCCACTGACCCAAAATGCTTTGCTTCCTCTCCCTCATTCTCTCTCTTTCTCCTACTTACCTCCTTCTTCCCCCCACCTTTTCATGACTCTTTCCAATTCTGTCATCACTTTCTTTTCCTCCTTTCGTGCACTTTTCTCCTGGATTTGCCTCTTCCGGCTCTCCTGTCTGTTGCTCCTACTCGTCTTTCTCTGTTCCTCTCTCCCATCTCTCCATCTTTATTTTCAGTGGGAGGAGATCAGTGGGGTGGATGAGCACTATACTCCCATCAGGACTTTCCAGGTCTGCAACGTGATGGAGTACAGCCAGAACAACTGGCTCCGAACCAACTGGATCCCCCGCCAGTCGGCCCAGAAGATCTACGTGGAGCTGAAGTTCACCCTGAGGGACTGCAACTCCATCCCGTTGGTCCTGGGCACGTGCAAGGAGACCTTCAACCTCCTCTACCTGGAGACAGATGACGACCAGGGCAGTCATTTCAGAGAGCACCAGTTCTCCAAGATCGACACCATCGCTGCCGATGAGAGTTTCACCCAGATGGACCTTGGCGATCGCATTCTCAAGCTCAACACTGAGGTGCGTGAAGTGGGGCCCATGACCAAGAAGGGCTTCTACCTGGCGTTCCAGGATGTGGGCGCCTGCGTCGCTTTAGTGTCAGTGAGGGTTTACTTTAAGAAGTGCCCCAACACAGTGAGGAATCTGGCCTCCTTCCCCGATACGGTGCCCATGGACTCTCAGTCGCTGGTGGAGGTCAAAGGCTCATGTGTCAATCACTCGAAAGAGGAGGAGCCTCCACGAATGTACTGCAGCACAGAGGGGGAGTGGCTTGTGCCCATTGGGAAGTGTCTGTGTAACCCAGGGTACGAGGAGAGAAGCAACACCTGCCAAAGTAAGACACGTTTCCTTTCACGCATGCACGTTCAAGTGTCATCTCTTCATCTTGTCTGTCGTCTACCTACTGTGGTCTGAAAGAAAAATGTCGGAGAATCCGTGAGTGATGCACGGCGGCGTTTACCGAGGATGCGAAAGTGATGTGCATGATGTGAAGACTCTCACACTTCATAACTGTCAGTCCAGAGCGTTTAACGTCAGACTCTGTTCACTCTGTGTGTGTGTGTGTTTGTGTGCGTACGTGTGTGTTTTGTGTGTGTAACGCCTTTGAAAAGAACCCATGCTGATAGAAAAGACAGCAGTTCCACAGACATTTTCTCATGCGCGCGTGTGTGTGATGCGTTATCCAGGTCTCAGCCGCAGTAGTTGAATGTAAGCTGCTCCGTGTCACATCATCAAGTATGGGAAGATCTGAACCAGAGCACCAAGAATGGAACTGATAACGCAGAAGAAAGGAGAGGCCTGGAGTGGATGGTGAAAAATGAATATCTGCGGTGATGGTTGCGGGTGTCGGTGGAGACATGAGGGGGTGGACGTTAGCTGACGTCTGGAGTTACTTGGTTTCACCTTTAAAGTCCCACGCTGCCGTGGAGGATCTGACTGAGCCCTTCATCCTTTGACCATCCTGACCTGTGTGTGTTGATGCGAGTTGCAGAAAGTATCAACGGCTAATTCAGCGCCGAAGCTCTTTTCCAGACAACTTCTTCATCGATTGTAATTGTTGTCCGCCTTCCTCTTGGCACGATTTCATTTCATTTCAGTCAAACCACTGAAAAACAGATTAAGTCAAAGAATGTCCCTATGGCCACTTGTGGATTCCCCCAGGGATCAAGCAGCCAGTGGGTTCAAAGGTCAAGTGGCCTGGGCTTTTATCTCAGCACTTGAGACAATGTCTTCAATCTGTTTACGGCTCATGAATTAGTGATGATTAGTGCAAACGTACAGACACGTCGACCTCCACCGAGGAGGTCATGTCATCGGAGCAGCTTGTCAGTTGGATTATACTGAAACTACAAGGGCAGACTGAGGTTTAACATGGTGGCAGGGTGCTGCTGTTGCCAGGGACGGAGCCCACATCCATGACTTTTGTTTTGGCCAAGTGTTCGTCTCATGACGTGATCATCTCTGTTGGGTTGGGTTGTCTAGTTTTAAATTACAATACATTTCTGCATCACTTCTAACAAATGGCCAGTACGACATTACACTTCACATGACAAATAGACATGATGCATATTTACATCTGTGTGGAAGATTCTTCTTCCATAAGTCATCCCGTACTCCACCCTGACAGTTCTGCAATTCCGCTCGCTCTGAAAACATATGAACACATGGTATGAGACAATAAAAATATGCCTGTCTTATATCTAATAACAACTGACTGATGTTCTGGGTTTTTGGCGAAAAGATACAGCATGAAAATCCAGTTTTGAAGAAGCGAAATAATAAAGGTAGTAAAAATGTATTGGAAATTTGTTTCTTTACGTTTTTGTTTTTTTGTTTGAAAAAATAGAAGTCAATGATTTATCATCAGTCAGTCTGGTTCTTATAAAAAAAAAAAACGCTCAAATATGCTCAAATACATCAGGTCTCAGGAATTTTTCAGCCTTGGCAGATGTTTGCAGTGTTGGACTCCTCTTGTTTAGTCGGGTTTAGGAAATGGTTTTTACAAACCTGTTCATTACAAAAGGATGCAAACAAACATAAAAAAAACAAGACCACTTTGTCTGAAGCCTGTGATTTCCACTGTGCGGCTCCTGCGGCTGCTTCAACAGTCATTGCAGTGTTTCTCTACAACACGTGTGTGTGTGTGCGTGTGTGTGTGTGTGTGTGTGTGTGTGTCAGTTAGAGCAGCCTGCTTCTTTTGCTTTAAATACATTTGATTTGTTTCAGATAGTTAGTATTCTTTTATTTTAGACATCTAAAACAAGTGAGATGGAGAATAAATGTACATTAATAATACAGACGAACTACACCAACAATAATAATAGTAAATCTAGAAACAATCATAAATAAAGTAAATTAAAAGCTCATAATATATTCATGTACTGTAATTCATACAACATGTCTGTTACCAGATCTTATTAGATGTGTAAATTTGTGCTTATTTAAGCCCCCACTGGTTTATGTTTCTATATATTTTATAGTCCAGCTCAAATGGAAAAGCGCTGGCTGTGGCAGACAGAAGCTGCAGCTGAATGTGCCATAAATCCCAGAGTTCTCTTCACAGTGTCTGGCTGCTGCAATCCACCCTGTTCCTCAGGTTCACCTCTTCTCCTCATTTCCAAGAGCTCCTCACATTACTTCTCTGCATCTGTTTGAAGGCAGCCACCTCTGCACTGCGGCTTTTTTTTTTTTTTTTCACCAAAAATCAGTGGAGTTTGAGTCAGAACAGAAAAGGGGTCTTGTATGTCGCTCTCGTAGTCCCAGTTACTGCAGCCGGTCCCCAATGCCTCCGTCTTCATCAGCCTTCTCCTCTCCGGAGCCATGCCCAGTGTTAATTAAAGATCAAAGGCAGGCGCTCAGGTCAAATCCCCGCTGTCGGGGCCACAGGGAAGCTTGGTTCCTCGGCCAAGTTTGTCTCAAAGTCCAGATGATCGGAGAAAAACAGCCTCAGTGCTCCATGCTCCAACTTCCATGCTGCAGATATTTATTATTTTGACTGGGAACAAATAGAAGCTAATAGAAAATAGCTCAGCTTGAGTTGTTAAATGTTCAACAACAGCCCCCCTCAGCTGAGTTATGACCTACGACCTCTGACGGTCGTTAGATTGGATGTAAGAAGGAAGCGGCCCGTGATGTTAACATTACATGACATTAGACAATCTATGTTTTCAAAGCTTTGCCCCTAAACCTGACGTGTATACAGGGATGGATCAGACAGATGGCGGCATTAGCCAGCCACCACACACGACTCAAGCTCTCACTTCCTGTCTCCCCGTGAATTGTGTGAATGTTTGGATGTATTTGACAATCTCTTATTAGTTTCAGAGAGGTCTAATGGACTCTAATAAGGTCTTATGTTACTCTGGAGTGGGACAGCTGCACCAACAGGCCCCCGCAGCCCCTGCGTGCAGCCGTGGTGGGCCCCAGCGCACAGCTCGCTCTCCAGGCCCTCTATGTTAACAGATAGATGAGTGCACGGGGTAGGTCACCATGCAAACATATCAGGGAAGCTGAAAACATATTTACAGTGCTACAGCCACTTAAAACAGATGTGCAAACCACGTCACGTACCTATAAACACATAATGAGCCATTTTACTCATTCGTTCAGCTGAATGAGACTCAAACTTTCCTACTTACATTTGTACAAAGTCAAGTCCATACACAGAGTTAATACATGAGGAAGGATGATACAAGTGTTAAACATTCCTGATTAATATTCATTATAAATGTCTCCAATACCAATGTCTCCAGCACAGTGACGTCTACCTGCCATTCGTCATTACTTCAAGTCGTCATGTTCTTTGAGGCATCAAGTAAATAAGGCAAATAAATCCACATGCAGACGGGTTTAGATGAAGCCACAAAAGCTCTTTGTCGTATGGACAGAACCGCTGCTTTTTGTGGCCTGAATATGATCATTAGTGAAACAACGTATGTGCATCTGAACCAATGATGTCATAGCTCCACCACACTCCCTTAACCCGCACGACCCCACCCACAGCAACAACCCTGGTGGATGACGGTGTTGCGTCCTGTGCCTTTTAGTCACATGTCTTCTCTCTAGCTCGGTTCGTATTCTCCTCCATCTTCTTCGTCTCTTTGTTTCCTCCACATGGTCCATGTCCTCCCAGTTTTTGGTGTATTTCTCTGGCACTTGCAATCTGTACATGCTTTCTTTCTTATAAGTTGTGCCTAAAAGTGCAGTGTCCAAGGGTGAACGATATGCCACGAACAGCGAAACCTTCACAACATCACATTCTTCATTATTATTTTAATGCACCATCATATATAACTTGGTGCTCCTGCCCTGACAGGGTCTATTTCACCCTCTGTGTCATAAAATAGTGTTTTATCCATTCAAGCAGATATTATAAATGTTAGATCCTGGCTGCAGTGAGCGGAGTGAGCTGTTTGGACTGACCGTTGGCTTCCACTGGGCACATTAACATCAGAGTTGGACCGAGCACCTTTGCTGGATATGGATTTGTCTGTTGTATGACTGTGTGTGTCTGTGTGTGAGTGAGAGAGAGAGAGAGGGAGGAAGGAAGAGGAAGGGCGTGCGAATATGAGAGCAGTTGCCTTTGTTTGTACAGACCCCAAAGTGTATTCAAGGGCTTTAGTATGCTCTAGTATTAGACTCCGTCATTATCTCGCCGGGCTGTGCATGTGTGTTCATGTATGCATAGTCAGAGAAGCGAGGCTGTTTTTTCAGTGGCGCCCTTCAAAAAAGTGCACACGCATTCTGTCTGGCGTTGGAAATGGGACACCATGAGTGCGTCGCAGCCATGAGAATGTGTGTGCGAATGCGTGTGACTGATGGCTGCAGCGCATGTATGTGTGGCAGATATTTCACAGGACGCAGGCTTTTATTGTCGTGAACGCACGCTGATATTTCATCGTCCCTGAGCAGAAGATGTCATTGGGTCTTTGGTCAAAGTCAAACTCTGAGTGGACGTGGCGGTTTGTGACCGAACATGACAGTCGTCATTGGATTACAGCGTGTTTTGAGAGCAGAGTGTGTGAGGCCAGATCTAATCTAGCTAAGTCCATCTTTCATCTGTCATTAGAACAGACTGGAGCAGGTGAACTAACTCCTATCTACCATCAGTGTGAAATTCCAGTGACCCTAATTTGATCCCAAAACAGCAAATGGAAGTGTGTGAGTGTGTGGGTGTGTGGGTGTGTGGGTGCTGCAAATGCAAGCAGCTGTCAGGTCGCATGTTCATGCGAGACGCAGGTTTACGTTCTTTGTTGATGTATCGAGACACACAACCATTAAAACTTGCTGGCGTGGAAATGCTCATACATGTACACATACACAAATACTCGAGCCTGATTGGTTGTCCTGAGGTGACGTATCACAGGTAAATGAAATGACATAGAATAATACAAATAATAGTGATAATCAATCATATAATATATATTATGTGTATTAAATAAAATTTCATGTTTTTTTTTTTTACTTTTTACATTATTTTTTTAACTTATTTTCAATTAGTTATTTCAAAGGTAAAATATTTCTGCTTGACTTTAACTGTACTGATGCAAACGTCTAACGTCAGAAACAGAATTATTCAAGTCGTACAGACAGTTGCCTCAATAGCAAACGTTCACTTTAAAATATGAATACATATTAGAAGTGTGTTGATGTTGCACTGGGAATACGAGTCTGTTTACTTTGCTATTCAGTTTGAAGTAAATCTGTTCAGTGGTAGTGGAGATATCAACATAGAAGATCCCTCAGTGCTGCTGCGTTCTAAGTACTGTCATTCCTGTTCATTCTCTGTCCCTGCCCCCTGATTTAACACAAAATGACAGAGGACTAAATTTACAGATGAACAGTCATTCAGCTGATCCACATTAGCAAAAAAAAAAAACAACACAAACCCAAAAAAACACAAACATACTTTTGTCAGCAGTGTTAAACCAAACAATGTCACTCTGACTCTGCAAAATCTATCTGCTATTTGGTGAATGTATTTTGGCGTCTCTGCGCCCTCCAGGGAGCAGAAATAATTTAATCTCTTTGTTTTAATGCTGTTCAAAGCTTGATGGCTCGGTGGTTAAGAGCTCCACAATGTCTGTGCCCTGACAAGAACGGGACGGCAGGCTTCCACAGCGCTAAACGATCAAACAAAAAGCTAAACATTTGTGTGCTACTTCCTGCTTCAAATACTCATTTCGGGTGAGTTAGTGTAATCAGAGCAGAAGGGTTGCAGCCATGTTGTAATGGGCTCATTTCCAGCTCCATGTATAAAATGTTGCGTCATTTGCAGTTAAAAAAGAAATTAAGCAGTCCCTCCGTCTGGAAAAAAAAAAAGAAGAAGAAGAAGAAGCTCCTGTTTCTTTAAAGCGCTCACTGAGAAACTTCCTGAAGCCTGCTGAGGGCCAGCATCCCTATAATTTGTGGGTAACATGTGCCTGGAGCATATGACTGAAGAGACAAGACATCTGTGACAAGCAAGAAGTCAGCGAGTTTTTAAAAGATTCTTTTTTTGTTTTTCTCACAGACATGCACTTTTACCTCGAGGTTTGGAACTTTGGCCTCACTTATTCTCACTTGCACCATTATATGTGGCGAAATCACTTCCACTGAAATCCTACATGTGCTCATATTTAATGACTTAATTCTCTTATTTTTTTGAATATTGTTTGGTTGTGGCTGAGTTGACGGTGCTTTTGGCTCGCGTTCCTTGGAAGGACTCTGTTTGTTTGAGCTGACCATTATATAACTGCCAGGATCGCCGCAAGAACATCACTTCTACACACACACACACACACACACACACTGCAGCCACATCTCTGAAATAGTCATGACATAGATTCAAAACCATGTTTTTTTTTCATGTACTGCATGATGTACTGTGTGTGTTTATTTCTCTCTTATCCACCTTTGTTCTTTTAGGTCTCTTTTTTTTCTTTTCTTTTTTCTTTCCATCAACTGCAGATGCACACTTGCACAATCTCGCCCTGTGCTGGACAGAGTGTTTTACTGTCTCTGCCTTTCAGTTCCCTGGTTCGGAGCGGGTGTTACTCATATACATCCACCACATTTTCAAAGGCAGTCTAGGCATTCTCATCAGTTCCTGCCGCCCCCTGTGAATGTGTTTCTGTTTGGGTAAATGAAGTGTTATACGGTACAAAGCTCTGTGCTAACACTAGTGCTCCATTGCACCGTTCTCCTCCTCTCCTGTCACTTCAGCTTAGTGTGCAGGCTCTCTCTGCTGCCGGCTTTGGCTGTGTGCTGCCTGGAACTTAGCCATTTTGGAGCTGAAAGGGGGAGGAGGGGCAACAAGACAGGACAAGGCCTGGATTGAGTGCTCCAGTTAGATTGGTCTTGAATTACAAATTCAGCAGTAAATTGTACAAAAATTTGCTGAATGTTAAAAAACACACGTCTTTTTTTCCCCCTTTCTCTCTCGCTCCACTTCTCTGACACACCAGCTGCTTAGAAGTCGTGTATGTGTTATTGACACCCCGGTCGACCTTTGGACCGACGCATTAGCAGATCAATAGGAGTATCAGAGGATTTAATGAATACACTAACACACACATTTTTATATGGTGCCTCCTTCTGCTCAAATTCGGAGTCCCTCAAGTAGGATTTGACTTTTTGAGGATATCCATAACCTTGATGTGCACACAAAAAAAAAACCCTAATTAAAGCGTGCCGGGAAGCTTGCAGCAATCATACTGACTCCCACTCCACTCACACAGCAGTCAGGAGGGAAATCTGTCTGGAGGGAGAGAAAGAGAGAGTGAAAATGACAAGAGAGATGATGAGCATAGAGTTAATTAGAGACACCGCGCCGCCAAAGTCCAAAGGCACAAATTACTTAGGAAGCAAAGCAACAGCAATGACAGCGTGTGCACGTGCACTGGATGGTGTCAGCGCACCGCTCTATGTTTAGACAAGGGTGAGCAGAGAGGATGCCGGCCGGTCGTGGCTCCTCGTGCTGAGCGAGAGATCGCATGAGCGCATGTCTGTGATGCAATATCCATGTGCTCGTGCGTCTTTGTCACGCAGGGCCAAGGATGAGGCCGCAGCCAAGGATGCAGAGACGGTTTGTTCATCGGGGTCATTATTGCCTCTTTAAGGGCCCTCCACTGCAGGCCGGGGGTGGCCGGGTAAGCCTGTCACCCAGGGGGCCTCTGGTGCTGGTGGGACTTCAAAGCTGTTGGTAACCACAGGCCCAGGAATTCAACTTAACACACACACACACAGAAACAAATACACCCAAATGCTTGCTCTCTCACACACGCACATGCACACACACATACAAGGCTGAAAACTGTGCTAGAGGGACAAATAGATGGGGTGTTTATTTGTTAGAGGCCCCTGCCAGTTGACTAGACCCTTTAACAGTGGTCTGTGTGTGTGTGTGTGTGTGTGTGTGTGTGTGTGTGTGTGTGTGTGTGTGTGTGTGTGTAGAGCGATGGACACTGCGGGGAAAGGTTGTGTTTGACAGACACCACAGTGGATGTTTGGATTCTGTGTAATGTAACAGGGAACTCCTGAGAGGAGGAAGCTGAAGGAAGATGGAGGAGAGGGGAAGGCTAAAAGACAAAGAGAAAATAGACCCCCCCCACAGTAAACGGAGAAATTTGTGACATGGCTTGTCTCCGTTCAGCATGAGGAGACGAGGACGTGCGTTCTTTTCTTCTTTTTGGCTGTAATCGTTTTCCACGGTGTACTAAATGTTCCTCTATCGTAGCTGAAAATAAACACAGCTCACCAGATAAACAAGGAGGACATGTAAATGTTTGGCTTCTCTTTATCGCTGTCTTATACATTAGTGCTTCAAATATTTACGGTCACTTTTCAATATTTATTTTGAATAAAATGTAGAAAATGTATCCTGCCGTTTTCAGTGTACACTTTTTTGGTTATTTTTTAGAAAAAGTACTCTTCTCAGAATTAAACTATTCTGTTGTCGACATCTGCAAACTGTCTTACATCAACATTTCAGACGAGAGCAAAGGCAGTTCTGTGCTAATGTCTAATAGAATCTAATCTGCAGAAAGTGTCAGTCAGTCAGGATGGCAGCTGGAGCGATTGGACTCTGGGGGGGGGGGGCACGACTGCTCCAGTTCCAACGAGTCTCGCTGTCGATTGCGTGACAACTTGAACCTGAGCCACAGCGTTTTTGTGGGTAAAACTTAGCACTGCGTCAGAAAACGTACGTCACGTTTCAGGAGCGACTGTAGGCTGTGTCGATGTACTTACTGTTTCCTGTGAATCTCTTTGGACAAGTTGCACTCTCGCCATCGACGTCTAGACATACTGACATGTTTCCAGTTGACAGATACTAAGGTTGTACATATCTGTTGGATCGTAGATGTTTTATTACAAGGACAGAATGAACCCACCACATGATCAGCAGCCCATTTAATCCTGATTAATACAAATGTGTTTATACTTCTGTCTGTCTGTGACGCTGTGACGCTATCAGGCGAATTTCTTTGTTCACTTAGCAATAACGACTCCAACAACTTGTCCGCTCACAAATCATCAGTAGGACGGATGTGTTTTCTTGGCAAACACACAAGTATCGCTCCAAAAGCTGGGAAACTCATGACCGAATCGCAGTTGTTGCTGTCTGCAGAGGTGCGCGTTGCCATGGCACCTAGCTCCAGCTCTGGGGAGGGGCACCTTACACTGAAGCATAAATCGTGTTGTAGATGCCACGTTTTCCCCTTTTTCTTGATATGTCATTAACGGAGTCTTTCTGGACCTCGCAGGGAACAAAGTTTAAATTATAAAACGTCCAAGTACGACCACTATCCTTAAGTGTTGTACTACTACAGATGATAGCTAGTACAGCGATGGCTCCGGAATGAAATAAACATATCACTCAAATCACGTCTGTGGTCCTTGATGCAGAAGATGTGTCGGTGACTCCGACTCATCTGTCAAGTACTTATCTGCAGCGGTCCTGTCGGCACATACAGTGACATCGTGAGTGGTCGTCAGGTCGTCAGGGGCATCGTCTTACCATCCAGCTGCACCGTGTGCAGTCAAGTGAGCTCTCTCTGTGTCGTTTCATTGGGAAAAACTCATGTGTCACCACATAAACGTCTGTCTTCCAGCGGCTGTCTGATCTCGTCGTGTCGTGGCATCACAGACGTGACAACCTCCCCGCTTCGACGCACACCGCAGTGTTTACCGAGGGCACACACACATTTATCAACACATCTGGGAGATTGCAAATGAACATCAGTGAACATAATCTATCAGCACCACTTTTTGAAAGGAACTCTGTGTGTTTATGCCAGCAAGAATCATGTATATACAGTATATATATACACGATATACATTTGTGCATATATATATTGGTCAGTCAACAACATACAGACAGTTTACAGCCAGAGACTAAAGTAGAGTAAGCGGAGGAAGATTAAAATTAAATTTAATGTCGTCACCAGTAGTGCTATTAATTTATAGTATTGTGTACTTGTTTTGTTTGTTTTTGTTTTTACATTTTTGTAATTTAACTGTCATTAGTTTAATTGCTATTTAGCAGAATTCTTTGAATATATACATTTACATACTGATTTTACTGATTCAGGAGCTCAAAGAGTCCAAAAACCAATATTTTATTCACTGAGCTGTTTGTCTCAAGTGGATTGGACTTTTTAATAAACATATTTACTCTTACAGGTGCGTTCTTGCTACAGTAACATTGTCGTGTTTTATTATTTGTGGTCCCACTGGCTATGAACTCATATCCTGGGCGGTGGATACAATATATACATGTCATAAGTAAATCAGGAGGGAGGCGAGGCGAGGACGAGAAGACAAGGCTTGCCCTCATGCTAACCTCAATCTAAGCGACCTTAGCCTGACAACAAGTCCTCTGCGTTGCATGAATGCACACAGTGAACTCATTCCTCTGCATGTGTTGGAGCTGAAGAGACACTGAGGTCCCGGACAATCCTTTCTTTCTATGATCCGCCAACTCCGCCTGCATGCATCCCTGACTCGTCCTACTGCCACAGATAAAAGAAAAAGGTCCTTGCACTCGTTTATTGCTCCCACTAGCCTTCTCTACCCACCCGCGAGAAGCAGAGTGCTGACATTTACCTTCAGCCACAGCACTTGACTTAGAAATGGTGTCACATGGAGTGACATGCCCTCTAGTGTGGAAGTGTATGCGTGCGAATGTGGGCATCTGTGGAAGTGGGGCGGGTGGTTTGCGTGTGAGATTTACTGTATATGACTGGTGTGTATGCATATGTGTGTGTGTGTGTGTGTGTGTGTGAGCTTGTGTGTGCTGATTAAAAGTGGTCAGGCCTCAGTGATCAGGCCTTTAGCTGTCCTGCACTCTGAATGCCAAACACAGCGGAGCATGCCCAGAGCAGCCAAGCATGGAGACTGCAGCCTTAAAGGCCTGCAGCTGTGTGTATGCTTACAAGTGTCTTTCCTTCCACGGCTTTGTGTCCCCCTTTGCCTTCTTCACTGGCCGTGTCACGCAATCTAGACCAGATAGGCACATATTCGGGTTCCCTCTGAATGAAGCACTGTGTTGACTGAATATTTTTTGATAGTATTGTTATACTCATGATATTATTGTTCCTATTACATTATTATTACATCCCACAGTCATGAAACTTGTATTGTCTGTCACATTGTCTGGAGTTGAAATATTGTCACATATATATATATATTTGTTTATTTAACAAAATCATAGCCATAGAACAACTGATTGTCTCAACTCTAATGTTAGATATACACACATAATACATATAGACATACAGTATATAAATACATACATACAATATTATTTTTATCATTTATTCGACACAAATGTTAAAAATAACAATTTTGTTTTATTTTTATATAATAAGAAAATATTTTAATAAAAAATAAAAATATCTAAATAAAATAATTTTTAAAAATCCTTTAACAATTTGGTTTTATCAGTACAACAGGGTGGGTTGGTGAGCAAACAACAGTCAACAGAGGACCAGAGACACTTTTCCCACATGAAGATGGAACTGTGCCAAACTAAATAACAGACCTACAATATGTAAAAGAAAAATGACAGTGTACTCGAGGCCATTGAAAGTTTGCAACTTAACAAAGCTGTTTGCTAAACTTAAATGAGACCAAATGTTGTGGTTCTGAAATGGCCTCATACACAATCTACGGAAACGTGTTTAGTCATGGAAAAACCAAAGGTCCCAGCTAGTGACTCGCGCTGAACCTGCCAATTGTGACTGAGAACTTGAGTGTAAAGACTTGAGACTTGAGCCAACAATAACTCGGTTCCACTGCTGCTGTTTATCCATTTGAAGAATGTTTTTGTCGCTGTTTTTGCAAACAACCTCTTCACAAGCACATCATTATTTGAACTCAGCCTCACACAGTCTTGTTTACTTGCCACTGGTGTGAGTCAACAGGAGGGTGTGCTGCCAAAGAACACTGCCGCTCTTGAAACACAGGCCTCCCTCTGTCCGTCTAAGTGTCTCCTCCAGAGGGGACGGGAATAGAGCATCACTTACAGCAGGACAAAGAACCCAACCTTTAAAGGTTCTGGGATTCTACGGAGATGAGCAATGACCTTTCTAACAAATTACACACACTCGCTGAGACATTCTCACACACACAAACATACTCGCACACATGCAGACTTGCATGGAAGGTGGGATGCGGGTGGAGATGAGCAGAGAAAAATGGCAGACAGCAGTGTCCAACAAGATTACTTGACTCATCATCCACAGATTTCCCAGCTCCTCCGATTCATTTCCTCTCATCTCGCTCTGTTCAAACGGATGACACCAGGCATTTGTCAAGGTTAGGGTAATGCACCTGGCGATACAACTGACCGATTTTACATTTCTTCCACTCTGCTAGTCCCTTGAGCATTCAATTTCAGGAAATTTCCTGAAAGTTATAAGAGCTCCACGCCCACTCCGACCTGTTTTCCTGACACCCACAACAGAGACATGACATTTCATTAGATGCTGGAACCATCCAGAATGTATGTGTCCTTTGATTTGTAGCCCATGTCATTCCTTTTAGTTTTGCTTTAGTTTTACTTAACTGCCATTATTCAATGCAAACGACTGAAAGTTAATTCTGATGTGTGACGTGTAATTATCAAGTAATTAGTAAAGTAAAGTAAAGTACTAGTAAAGTAATGAAGTAAAATAAAAAAAAAAAAACTAAAATAATATTCATGGAGGAAACCACTTAAGTACAGTTGAAAAGGCACTGGGTCTATCTGACCCTGGACATTATTGATTTCCTTGATGTGGAACACAACAGAGGGTTCAATGCGTCATAGAATTTTAAATGGACTTTAAGAAAAAGCTCCATTTCTCTAGTGAATCAGTAGTTTGACACAAGCTATGGGTGGATCAGTGCTTCGGGGGGTAATTGAGGTGTGTTATTGATGAGACCCCCACCCTAATGAGCTTCAGCCAATTAATCTATCGATTTACATGTAAATGGCTCCTGAAAGGTTACTGGCTCTGCCGCCATCTGCATGTACTTACCATTCTAATGTCGTGCTGAGTGACACATTCACTTCCCAACACACACGCGGAGGTTGAGAGGTTGAGGAGATCGCTGATAGATTGCGCTGCATCCTATTAGACAGAAAAATAAGGTGTTAATTACAATGCCTAGACATGAACCGCCGGTGTACACACCTTTTAACGATGGAGCCGACGTCTGTCATCGAGAGCGTCAATCACCAACGCTTCACTGCTTTTAAGAATAAAAACGTATCAACCAATGATAGATTAGCAGGTTAATGATTTGACTCCTACACTCTCCTCTTGCATCTTCAGAGAGAAAGGAAAGCATAAGTGAAAACACCGTAATACTGTTTTGATTTATTTTTTGTTCCCGCAAATTTGAGATTTCAGTCACAATATGTCTTCTGTAATAAATCCGTCAGTATCGGTGCATATATTATTTCTGTGTCTGACAAACGGAATCGCTGCTGTTGATGTGAGGAGGCTTCAGTGAAGAGCAGCTCGTTCAAGTATTCTGGGGGAAACAATGCTGCGGTGCAGAGTTGGTCTCTCTGACTGGGGTTCAGTGTTAATAACCAGCGTACTCAGCCCGACCAAGACACTCAGTAAATTGTCCCCAGGTGCGCAAAGAATGGGCTCTATCTTCATCGTGCATAGCTGCTGTTGAGTTAATTATGATGGTGTGTGTGTGTGTCCATGGGCCACCTGGGACATGTTTGTGTATTTGTGAGATGTTCTCTTGAAACCCTGGAAATCTTGAGTCTGTTCCATTACTGTTTTTAGTTTGTAAAATCTGATGAAGTGAATTCCAACATATGAAACTTTACGTTTATGTGAAAATAGAATTGAAAATTCTGCAGTTTTCCTCACTCAGGATTAACAAACTCATGCTTTTCACCAAACCTGCTTCGTGGAACGGGACTCTGATTTATCTATTGTATCCCTCTGTGTGTGTGTGTGTGTGTGTGTGTGTGTGTGTGCTTGGAAATGGTGGTTTTGCGAACCTTTGTGCGTGTGTTGTTGGACCAGGAAACGCCAAAAAACACACAACCTCCAAAACTAACAACTTTGTTAAGTGAGATGTTCTGCATCATAATGATGCCATCGATCACTCCCTTTCTTTCTTTCTTTCTTTCTCCCCCTAATTCTTCCATCTCCATCACCGTGGCCTCATTAATTTAGCCTGGACTATTTATGGGCCTATAAAAACAGTCGGGCTGCAGAAGAAGGGTTTCACTGGCACGACAGGAGCTCGCAGTGCATGGGAACGACGAGGCAGCCTGTTGAGTCTGATGGAGCATACCACATCACTTTCAGTTAATTGCACTAGATTCCTAACATCTGGATGACATTGGAAGATGTTTTCCTATACGCAGTATGTTTTTTTGACATATCACAGCTTCCTTGGTTAATAATTCAGCGCATACGTGAATGTTAAGAACAGTTGTTTTTACCGCCCATTAAGAATTGTGTTTTTGTTTCTTCATTTTATTACACTAGCTCATTCACATAGAAATGAAGTAGACTGTCAACCACTGTCACAATGTCAGACAGTTCCCATAAAACAAAGTTAAAGATGAGTTCAAACATGGAAATACACATTTTATTACCAAATTTGTCACTGTTTCTTCACATCCTCATAGCTATGAAAGCTGTTTTTAAAGCAGGTTTCACGAATGGACAGTCAGAATCGAAGCGCTCCCTTTTACCTCACTGTAACTGGTAAAAGTGTGACGCATGTTTCCACATTATCACCTAAGCTGGTTTCTGAAATACACACCTGATCTGCTGATCTGTGTTTTATTCACACATTTAGTCGCTGGGAGAACTGAAGTTTTGTTTTCCCTTACTCCCAGGCATCCAATGAAAGGAGTGACAGAGTCAAGTTCTACCGACTTTAAAAAATGTACAAACAGACGTGTAGATCAAGCTGACAGGAATTACTACAACATAAACAGCACCGACATGAGGCCCCGAATCAGGTTTCTCTACATTTTCCTGATTTTGACTCTGGGGAATTGACAGAGTAAAGACTCTCTGATACATTTATGAGCAAATAGCTCACATGCTGGGTGCTGTGAATACTGGGTATTAGCCAAATATTGACACAGCCAACAACTAAAGAAGTTGTGTTATTCCCTATAAACTCATGCTGATCACGAGCACGTTGGGAAGTAATACAGACTCAATCGCACAGCAGCTATTTCCAAATTCACTTCATCCTGGCTGCACGCTGCCACTCAGCTCCCAGCCATCGGTGGGTGTGACCTCCTGCTGTGACGTCGTTCCCTCGGCCGGCCTCCGAAGGCTGTTGCCTTTGACACAATGCCCACTAAGGAGTATTAAAGGTTCAGCGAGTTTAGACCACAAAACTCCCCGTCAAGCCGCTGAACTATGGAAACCTGTGGCTGCTGTCAATGAAGAGTATGTAACACACACGATGGGCCGGCCTTTATGAGGTTGTAACATGTGCCCGGTGCCTCCTGTGAGGCTTAAAACACAGAGCCACATGAGGCTGCCTGGGGTTCAGGGTCCCACTCGGTGTCAAATGCACTGGAGGGGCCTGCTACTGTGTGTGAGTTTGAGCAGCAGCGGATAAAGGAAATGAAGGTTTTGAGAGAGGAAGGGATGTAGTAACCAGCTGCATGTGTGCATATTTAATGGTTGCAGTCTAAAATGTTGGGTGTTATTTAATCGCCAACAACACAGGACACAAGATACAGTATTATCATGATGTTAGAAATAACACAATAAAACACACATATATTGATATATATGTGTAATATTACAAAAATAAAATATATCACATATATATGAATACAAATAATAGAGAAAATCAAACAAAAAATGCACCTAAGAAATTAACTGTCCTTTTTTTCCCAATTAGTCAATGTTTTAAAAAAAATAACAGTAATACAGAAGCTTCCCAAATAATGATAATTAAAAAAATTGAAATAAATGTAATATATAATAAAATATGTCAATATTAATATTGGCATGCAAAACACTGTCATATCTCACTGTATCTCTGTTTCCCCCATCTGTACACTGCAGATGAGCTGCGGGGAGGCGCTGCATGTAACACTGCTGTGTTGTGTGTATGGGCCTGCAATGAGAACCCTTCACCGGGTTTCTTTTTAATGATAGACTGCTCTGCGTGGCTGTTACTGGGGAGAGTGGAGGTTATCGCCCCTCTGCAGAGTGAAATACCATGTGTGCGCCCAGCAGGGGAACATTCCTGCTAGCCCCATGATTTCCTCCGGTCATTCATGCAGCCCTCATCCCCACTGTAATGGTATTGTCCTGGGGCTCAGCCGCCCTGACAGGCCCCCCCACACCTCTGCCTTTGGCCACCCTGACAGCACTGCCCTTCAGCTGCCTGTCAAGCACGCTGAGCCTCTGATGCCTGATGGGAGAGTGGGAGGGGTCAAGTGAGTGAGGCCTGTTGCAGGGACTAATGCTTTTCAGGTCATTTGAAAAATGATCGTCAAAGTAAGAAAGGTTTTGGCTAAATTTAATTGACACAGCCAACCTCCTTCGCAGACGTTTTTGATCGCAGGCGTACATTTCACACCCGGAGAGCTGAAAACACGTTTCAGCATTCACAGCAGCTGGCACAGAGAGTTGTGGTATATTTCTGTCTCTGCTTTACACAGATTCTTTGGAAGTAAAATAAAAGAGCACCTCCTTCAAACATTTGCTGAGCTACAGTCTGGATGATAAAGAACCAGGCTGTGTGGGCCAAGTAGAGGAACAAAGTTCCTCGTCCGCCACATTGACTGCGTCGATGGTGGCGAATGAAAGCTGCATCTGCTGCTGCTTATGAATCCAACAAAGATGCAACACACAGCTTTTCTTCTCTTTCTCTGCACATTGTGTGCCTCCTAAAGGGAGCTGTTCATCATTATTCAAGGACAGAGCTGATTAAAGGTGATTAAGCCCTGCCCATCCATCACTCTTGCCTTTCAGCCTGTCACTGGCCCCAAAATGAAAGGGGGGTGGGACCATTGTATGTGTGTGAGAGACTGTCCTTCCAACTATGTCGTTTCCAAACAATCACAATTACACTAGTCGCAAATAACAGAAAGCAACAATAACGGGTATGTGGGTGTTTGATGCCGCAATAATACACAGGAGTTTGGGGGTCAGCTTAAATAGCAGCTGGTTCGTCAGCAGCCTCTTTTACAAACCCATGATGAATGTGTCTGTGATGGCTGACTGGACTCACAGCCTCTCTTGTCTTTGTGGTTAGCTTAAGTGCTGAAAAATGGGGGTATTTTTCTTGAGTATGAGTCGTTTTTTGCTGGGTTCCTGTTAGTAAAGTAAAGTAAATCCCAGCCCTGGACACAGTGGATGATTAACCGAAGCTCCTGTTAACCTTTCACTAACAATAGAAAACATTCAGACTTTCAGAGACAGGGAGGTGGTTTCATTGCAGGTTTTACAGAGTGCTGCTGAGTTCGGTTTCACAAGCGGCAGTTGGATGTGTGTGTGTGTGTGTCCAGCCCACTGCATTCATGTTTTGTTATTTTAAAGATTTGCTAACACTACATAATTAACTAGAAGCTGGTGGAACGCTGAACCATTATACATAGTGGATACTTTACTGGAAAATCACCTCAGGTTCTTCAGTTGCATCGTTTTAAAATGGAAATAATCTATAACAGATGATTGTTTGTTTGTTTAACTTTTGCAATGATTTATTTGTGGTGGGATGCCACATTATCAACACTGATAATCACATTTAGACCGTTTTTGATTTGATGCGAACTCTCTCCCATACGCACACAGGCACACATATTGAAACCACACATTGCACATTGCACATAAAATAAAAACAGGTGAATGCACTTATCCAAGCGAGGAAGCCTTTCTGTGCCACCTGAGCAAATGCCAGCCGCTCGTCAGAATGAAGCACTGGACACATGTAATGTCGTTTTACATGCCAACGTTTCTGTGGAGCACAGCGTTGGTGTGTGATGACGTGTTGGGAGGAGGAACCCCACTGTTGACCTCAAGTGGTAACATGAAACATGACGTTTTTGTCACATTTGCATGAAAACACTCAAAGGTTTTAAGAGAGAGAAACCCAAGCACATGTAGCTGCAATAAACAACAACAACAACAACATCTCCAACCAAAAAAAAAAAAAGACAACGAACTCATGGGCGTGTTTCCGGGGCTCCACAGACTAACATTGACTCTGTAGGGTGCTGCACTGGAAAACGTCTCTGCTGAACACGCACTTCTCCCAACGTCTCCAGCCCACCGCCACAGAGGAGCAGCCGCTCCGCTGCACCCTCAGGACACAAACGCACAAAGATAAAAGTCTGGAAAGTCATGACTTCATCATTTCTCTGCAAACGCAACACAAGAATGTGATTACGCTTTTTTAAAAATTTGCTGTACATTTTCTCTCTGATCTTAATCAGGTTTTTATTTTACATCGACTACTTTTCACATCCTTTCTGTAAGTGTATGTTTGTGTAGAGTATAAGGTCAAACAGGGCGTGTGTGGTGGGGAGGACTGAGAGAAATGTCGGGAGAAATCTCGAATGTTGCATCTTGAGTGAAGCATTTCTGAATATTTGAAACGGAGCGGAAAACGTAGACAGGCTGTTGAATAAAAGCAGAACTGAAGTTGTGTTGTGAGTTCAGTCGGAGGTTGAGATGACACCACACAAAGCGACGGATGTACATCTAACGTCTGGTGTTCAGAAGAAGTAAACAAACAACAATCCACCGAGCTGGTGAAAATGAGGTGAGGTGGAGGTTTGCATTGTATCAGAAGGAAATAATAATAATAAAACAGCTGGTTAGAAGTTGGAAAAGTCAGAGAACAACATTTGGGGGTAGAAGACAAACGCACCGATCTACTTTCCTGGGGCAAAGCGCCCATTGTTGCATTTCATCCGTCAATTCTCCACACAGCTCATAGTTTAAATCACCTGGAGTGGAGTTCGTCCTGGCCGCAGCACCCTGGACATGTTGGCAGTCACTTACTATTCTGACACATTACATTTCACTCTTTCACTCACATTCACACCTCCAGGCCGTTCCGTGTCGCTTATTACCCCAAACTGCATGTTCGAAGGTTATGAGAGGAAGGAAGCCAGACCTGCTGGAGAAAACCAGGCCAGGAAGAAACAGCAACAGCAGTCATTTCACTTACATTAGGCTTCTTTCGTTGAACTAAAGGGGCTTTTCCAGCACACGCTTCCAGCACAGCTCTTCTCAGCTGTTCTGGTTTCTGCTGGTGATCGTACCTGGTACCTGGTACCTGGTACCTGGTACCTGGTACTTTTTTTAGGACCACCTCCATCAAGGTTCCAAGTGAGCCAAGCTGGTCACTATAGAGTCGTGGGCCATCCTCTGATTGGTCCCGACAGACAGAGGCTCTTATAATAGAGCCGCATGGACCCAGACGGAGAGACCACAGCGGAGTGGAGTTCAACGTTGGTCCTGCTCCGTCTCTTTTCTCTCGCTCTTTCTGTGACAAAAATCCCAAAACAGTCGCAACTTCACCATCTCCTCCATGTTCTACATTGGTTATGTGTTTATGTGCCATTGTTGCACCATTACCCTACATCATCACCCTACATCATCACCCTACATCATCACCCTACATCGTCACCCAACGTCATCACCCTACGGCATCACCCAACGTCATCACCCTACATCGTCACCCAACGTCATCACCCTACGGCATCACCCTACGTCATCACCCATAAGGTTTAAAGGTATAAAGGGGTATAAAGGTATAAAGGCATAGAGGTATAAATACAGCTTTAGTTATATTATCATATCACTTCATATAAACTGTCTTCAGATCCTAACTGGCCTCCAGTGTGTCCTTTTACACAGCTTTCATGAATCACATCTTTCTTGTGTGTGCGCACAAACACAAATCAGTGATTTGAGGGCCACTGCAAATACCAACAATGGTTGTTATGACTCATCACCAACCCAACAGCGTCAGCAATATCCTGAGTGTACATCTTCACACACGCCTGGACTGTGACAGGTGTGCATTCCGGTTAGCTCATGTCCGCTCACACGCACGCACCAGCACAAACACAAATCAGTTTGGAAATGTAAGCCACAGGAGTGATGGGAAATTTATGATTGGCGTGTGGAGGTGAGTGTGTTTGTGAAATGTGGAAATGTGCTGGAGCAGCAGAGGGTGAGGAGCCAGACGAGGATGTGTGTGTGTGTGTGTTTGTGTGTGTGCGTGTATTAGGGTAAGATGAGAGTCTCGATGCTTCCAGGATGTCTGAGTCTGTCTGTAGTTCTTCACCTGTGCTGGTCCGTCTCAAACACACACACACACACACACACACACACACACACACACACACACACACACACACACACACACACACAATTGTTCATGATTGGAAAGGGTGCACGCATACACACAAACACACATCCAAGGACATACTGTAGTTGGTAGTCATGTGCATTCTCTCGCTCTCTCTCTTTCCCTCTCTCACACACACAGACACACACTCACACATCATGTTCACTTAACTCACAAGATGCTGATTTATAGAAAGGCTTATCTCTCTCTGTGACCCAGTAACTTCTACCCCTGGGTCTCTCTCCCTCTCCCTAGGAAGGAACACATGGCGGGACGTCCTGTGGTGAGCTGTGTCAGTTGAGGGGTGATTTAGTGTTGCTCTGCCCCGACCAGCTGACACACCTGCCCCATGAATTCCAACGACTCACACACACACACACACGCACACACACATGCAGATGCTCCCATCTGTACTCATGCAAATGACAGCCCCCCCCACACACACATCAGGTTTTAAATTCTCCTCATGCACAAATAGTCCAGATCCCATTCAGCCGTTCATCATAGATGCTGACCATCATCAGGTGACGAGTGAAAGATACTTTTCACAGAAATCATGTGATATCTTTTCTCCCAGCAGCCATCAGCAATTATCACATTTTCACTCGAGCACAAAGTACGCTGAAGGACTAATAAATACCACGAGGCAGCGGTCATCCACTCAGGACACATTGTTGCCAGATGTCAGACCCACAAACTTCAAGTTTCTCGTCAAGTCAAGCAATAGTTTACAGCGTCAGCGTCAGAGGAGCGTCAGCG
>CAAKHB010002596.1:0-15779 GCA_901007665.1 Aeoliscus strigatus
TTAAAATTTGGGGACTGTGCGCTGCTCCGACCCAACGGCCTTCACCGCCCTGCACACACTATCCCACTCACTACATTTCTTTTTGGTATTTATCCCGGAGGACAAGGTACCAAAAAGAACCCTCTTCCTGGCCTCAACTTCGGTGGAGGGTCTCCATCTCGCACTCCGTAAAGTTTCTCTTTTTGCTCATTGTGGTGTAAATTGGACACATGCAGGTGCTATTTAAATACATTTACATATTTATATGGGGGCGTGGACAGGGTGGAGTCTTGCACTCCCACATGTGCGCTCAATTCCACGTTGATTGTGATGTACAAAGGAAATGTGCTTGGATTCTTGGGTACGCTCAGTTTCATACATCAGGATTTTTTTGTTCGTACGCCTTTTTCTGGATTTGGGCGAACGCCAAGATCTAGTAGGAAGTCCACGCAATTGTTAATACATGAGGCCCCAGGTGGCTGCCTATGTGGGTGACAGCTGGTACACATTATATTGTGAGCGTTTGAAAACTCAGACTCGGTTTATGAGCGGTCAAGGGTAGACCACTACTGATTTCCTCCTTCACGTAGGTGCTGCTCCAATTGTATTTTGGGGTTTAGAATTATAATTTATTTTCCTTTTTCCATTTTTGCTAATAGTGCTTCATAGCTCGTCGTGTCGTCCTTTTGTCATATTGCCTTTTGTTTGTTCCTCTGAGTACACTTGTGTTCCAGTTCAGCTGCCAAATAAACAGCCTTTTCCTTTTACTTTCTGGAAAAACTTAGTGTTACTCCCTTTATTCCCCTTTCCCTGAGCCTGGGTGTGACATAAATTTTGACTCGTCCAGGAACTCTTTTGTTGGTCCGTAAAAGGACCCGTTGTTATTTCTTTTGTAGCTTGGGTTTTGGTAAAAGGGACTATTATTTGTCCGCTATGTGGCATTGCATGTTGTTCCAATTAACATAAAAAAGACTAACAAGGTTTTGAGGAAATTCATTGTGATAGAGGTGCCACGTAAGACATGAACATTTGTGAAATTCTTAGTCTAATTGTCAGATTTTGACCCAGAAATGTTGAATACAGTGAACTTTTATAACATGTCAACTTGTAGTCAAGAAAAACCGAGACCAAGACACCACCAAGACCAGAGAGTATCAACACCAAGACAAGACCAAGACTAGTTCAGCTTGAGACCGAGACCAAAAAAAATACAGTTCATGTCTTGTGTGTGAACTCACGATAATGTTTTCATCAAATTTGTGTGGTGATTGCTTGACTGCTATTTCTACACTATTTGAGGATTGACGCTTGAGTGCTGTTAAGGACTGACATGACAATTAACTAGTCCCAAAGTCATGTAACAAATTAACAAGCCTCCAACACCACCCTGCACCCCAAAAAAGGTCTGCTGAATGGTAGATATGTTACGGATTTAAATTGTACTTAATTTGTAGATGAAACATGAATGATATAATATCAGTATCAGTGAAAAGGCATAGGCCTAATGCTTAATCAATCACAATGATGTGCAAATATTATTCAAAGACCAAAAATGCCGTTCATTTATTCAAACAAGGCCATGACAAGAACAATACTGTAATTAAATACCTAGACACACACGCAGGTGCACCAAAACATGCATGTGATTGGTACCACTTGAAGGGCTATAGGCGTATAATGATATAAAAAAAATTAAAAACTGTGCCTGCCCTGGATATATATATATATATATATATATAGGTATATATATATATAGGTACGAATCCCCTCAACATCGCTCGGCCAGTCCGAGACATTGCGAGAGACCGAGATCGAGACAAGAGGCCGTGACAAGACCACAAACTACAAGAACTACAAGTCTAACTTACTGGGCGACCAAACACAAACAATGTGAGTGTCAAAACAAGATTTTACAGTTCTCAAGGTCAGGATGGTCACGGCAAGCGGAAATATGCTCAGGTCCCCACTAGAATATCAAAAATGGATTGAAACTATGACAGAAACAGAGTCATACAAACAGCTTCCCTCTCAGTCCAGTGGGGGGCAAAAGAACGACAACAAAACCAAGTATTGAATCAAGCTAGACATGTTTTAAACAGCAAGGTTTATTTCACTTCTGTGAGTAAAGTCAGCCTGACAAACTGTCACTATTCATGTCAGTTATCATTAACAGATACTGGAAAGTTCTGCCGTGTATTGAAGTCAGTTGGTTTCAGTGGCGATAAATGAGAGTTTTAACACTGACAATGTTCTGATGATCATCGAGACATTGGAGCAATGTTGCACCTGAAAAAGAGAAGAAAAACAGGCTTGTCACATGCACGGACCAAGAGTTCACGTCAGGAACTGCAGTTCTACGACTCTTGGAGGACACAAGTGTTTCAAGCACTGAAAGTCTGCGTCTCGTACCCAGGACTCGTATCGCCGTAGTTCATTCACACATGTCAACAAGGTGATGAGGAATCCAAATGCCGAAGGCAATAACCACGCACATAGACTTTACATGTGTAATATGTGTCAACGTGTAATCAGCTGCTCTGATTTCCTCCACATATACCTGCCCCAACAGGGCTCAGCAGTAAACACCTCCTCAGGGCTGAAAGCACTGCCCCCTGCAGTCTGGGAGGATGAAATACAACACATCATACGTGCTAACGGGAACCGAGCATCTGCATGTGGTAACAGGGATCTCACCAGAAGTGGAACGCACACACGGAGAGAAATAAAACAACATTGAACACAACATTGTGTTCTCTGGAGTCAGTCTGCACTCACCCCAACAGTCCTCTGCCAGACCATCGCTGTGGAGTCAAACTCATCTGCGATTTCTGGCCGTCTCGGATCAACGTGATGCGTAAAGGTTTCTGCAGAGAAAGAAGGTTTACTGAGTGAAACATTATGTTTTTGTTACAACAGACGAAGGAGGCTGATTTCAGGAAGGACAAATAAAAATAATCCATTTTAGCTGCAGGAATTCTTACATAAATTATGTTGTCAAGGTGATAAAAACTTGGACTACTCTCAGCGTACGTTAACTCAGTGTCTTACCCCTTCACTGTGCTGCACCACAGCAGCAATATTGTGAAAGCTGTGGAAGTTCTCTGTGTTCACAGAACCAAACTCAACGAGTTCATCTCCAACTCTGAGGCCCTTGGACAGGAAACAGCAGACATGTGAACGCAGCTGCTTGAAAGTCTGTCTTCTGTCAGACAGAAGCACTGGGTCACATCACTCACAGCTCTGCAGGCGGGTGAGCCTTGAACGACAGCATCGACCCGCGCAAAGGGAGAAGGCAGAGTGATCTGCTGCTCCATCGCCTCTTCGTCAGCTGCGGCCTCGTCACATGCGCGCTTAGCTTTCTCCTGAGCGTGCAGCCGGTGCAGAGCCTCTTCTATTTCAGCCATGATGGCTTTGTGGTCATTCTGCAGGCCTGAGACACACTCTAGGCATGAAACACTGATCAATGGCATCATGTATGAAAACAGAGCTGCAGGTGGAAAGACAAACATGATTGCTACTGTCATGTTACTGTGTCTTGAAATAAGTTGAAGTACTCGCAGTCACATTCACAAATCGAATTCCCTTTCAATGACATTTTCATAATCATTCCAGATCATTCGTTGTTTAGTGACAGGTGTGTCAGTGCACGCTGGGTCTTCTCCAGCGACCTCGACGTGAACTCCTTACATGAGATGTTGTGTCTGGCCGTCCTGACGTGGTAGATGTTGACGTCAGCTCGCGGGTAACCCTCTGCGTCGACCAGAGCTCCGCCCACTCCGACACCCTGCTGCAGACCACAGCTGATGAGGTCTGTGGAGGGTCTCGGTCATCCACGTCATGGCATCTGGCTGGGTTAAGTCGGAGGCAAACTTCAAGTCCAGTTGCCGACGACTTAACCGAGCGAGACAGCTGAAGATCGACGACGCCGACACCTATTTGACCAACTTACGTCTTCCAAAACGTCGTAATACGCTTTAATTTGCTCTTCTATGTCGTCTTTCTTTTTCATCAGATTTTTCACGTCATCCATTGTGGTTTGAGTGTTTCCAGAGTTGTTTCCCCCCGTCATCGTCGGTTAGAAGCGGTGTAACACCTCATTTGTTCCGGGTGGATTCTACAGACGAGGCGGAACCTTCGTCTTCCTCAGCTGTGATTGGTTGGAGAAGTGTCACTCACTGCCCCCTGCTGGTCGAGGACGTAACCAAATGTTGTCAAATCAACCCACCATTGATGGCCTGTGTTCCACTACAGCAAAAGCACTGGAATGATGAAAGGACAAGCTGTTTACAACACACGACATGTTCCACAAAGAAAACACAAACTATTATTGGATACAATGTTTCATAATACACAAATAATTCAATGACAGTACACAAGTAGTTGCATCTTTCTACCAGGGGTGCAAACATTGGGTGGTCACATCTGACAGCCGTTTCCATATAGGCACATTATGTACATTGTTAGAAAAGTCCATCTTAAATAGCCCCCTTAAAGTACCTGAGTGGTTTAACGTTACCTTATTATAATTACTTTGATCAGCATGTGTGCATCTGCAGTGCATTTTAAATTGCCTACCCCTGTGTGTCCTTCAAAACGTGTTCCTTCATGTCGACATATCAAAAATACCAAATTAATTTGGACTTCACTAACAGTCTGAATGTTCAGGGCCTGCAGATTGGTCGGCCAGAACGAACACCCTTGGATCTGGGACGTCTTCTTCTTGCGTCTCTCCCGACACAAGAGATGAAGATGAGGAGACTTGTGAAAGATCCTTCTGTACCACAGCCAACTGGGCCGATGCTTCATCTATTTGGGGATGAACCGCCTGCACCCATTTCTGGAGCTGCGCATTGAGATCTTCCATGTCTTCGTGTAGCTTCTCCTGTCGGCTCTTCAGCTCGTCTAGCAGACGTTGCGTTTCACAGGTGATCTGGTGCCTCTTTCTTCCTGCAGCTGACACCTGCTGACACCGCATGAAACCCTCAAACTCCTCTCGACTGAGATTGAGTGCTGGTCCGTCGAGCTTTTCAATGAACGCCACCGCACAGGACTGAAACGGAGGACAAAAGTGACGAGTGATCAACAAACTCGGGGAGACTTGTATGCAACTTTCGTCCCAAACCTACCAAATTGGTGAAATAGTAGCCGCTCTCTCCTGTCATCAGACTGTAAGGAAGACCAAAACGAATCACGTACTGCATGTTAGAGTGCAAGCGAGGTGGATTGGCCTTCAGCACCACATACACCAGCCCTGACAGGAAGTCGTCAGCGTTAGCAGGCTCTGTGGTCCAGGTGGAGAGAGCTTCAAAGACATGTTGGCTGCACTTGGACACACAGGCGAGTTTGTCTTGAGGTGCTCGTTTGGCGTCCATCTCGATAATGGCTACGAAAGAAAACATGGATGAAGTTCCAAATAACTGAATACATTCTGATCCCGTGCTACATCATCAAAGTCCCCCTTTGACTCCCCGGGACCCACCTGTTATAGCGGGTAGGAATGGGTCACCTGTGACTTCAGGAGTCTGATCAGGAAAAGGCACACTCAGCATCTGAGGAGTGACCCAGTTTAACGAGCTGTGAAGTAAAGGTTAAAGGTCAGCGTCCGTCTGCACGACGGTGGAGCTCCAGGTGAACAGGACTCAGTCAAACCGTATCCTCCTCTGAAGAGCCAGGTCTTTCTGTTCGTCGTCACAGCTGTCGTGGCAGAACACCCATTTGTGCAACCGTGTCATTATCAGCTTCTCTACGTGCCCCATCGTCTGGCTGACCTGTGCCTCAGCAAAACCTGCAAGTACAGAACAACTCAGAGGTCGTTTGGGGTTCTCAACTCAGAGATGAGTGGAGCTGCACTCGACTCACTGCTGAAACACTCTGCAAATGACTGGTAGAAGTCTTGGACCAGATCTGACTGCTTCTCTACAGGCAGAGCCTGGAAGAGAGGAGGAGACGCTGACAGCGTAAACACAAGTATCAGGAGACGTGAGGAGGGAGAATACTTGCATGGTACGCCTCCATTGTGTTGAGGAAGGCCGTACAACGGGACTGCAGGTGCTGAGAGGGCGGGCTCCGGAGGATCTTTAAGAAGCCCGTGAAGTCCCCGGGCTCAAGGCTCTGGTACGCTTTGACCACATTTATGTGACATTCAGGAAACCCTAACGGGGATCAAGACCATTTCACCGGGGTGAATTCCTCTATTTTAAACCTCCTGCAAACTCATCAACAAACTTGTTCACCGACATGCACGACTGAGATTTCATTTACACGTCAAGTGTTCAATACAACACACAGCTGCTGTGAACTCACTGACACACCGTTTTTAGCTCGTTTACGTCTGTGGTCTTTACTTGGTAAAAACATTTACCCTGACAGACTGAAGCAGATTCTAATGTGATGGGTGAGTTTCTCCTTTTTACCAACAGAGGTCAGAAACATCGACGCGTCGTCATGACTCAGCATGACTGCAGCACTAAGAAACCCACTCAACAGCAAAAACACTGCTCGTACCTTGTCTCGCAGGGGACGGGTTACCCCAGAAGAGTTTCCGCATTGTATTGATTCGACGGCCCTTTTCCATATTTTTCTTCTCTTCGAATTTGGAGAAAGTAGGAAGAGTTCCATCATTGTTTGGTCTGTGTGGACAGACAACATCAGATATGACTAAACCAACACTACACAATTACAACAGTTGTTCAGAGTTCATTAAGTAGCAACACCGGATGCTGTTAAGTTCAGTATGACAAAGTCCATCTGGGTACAATGGTGAGACCGTGAACGTTCCTTTGAAAGCACATGACTCTCATCCAGTCGTTACCTCCTGTCTTGTCTCAGGTCAGCAGCTGGACGGGCTTGCTCTCTCCAGCACTTGGAGCAGAATCCTTGCCATGCAGGGTTACCATAGTACCCACAGGAGGTCTTACAAAGAAGCTGCTCCTGAGAAACTCGAAGCCCTTTTTGCTTATCTGTCCACATGACAAATCTGCTCTTAGAGAGCTCTCTGATCTGTTGGAAGGACAGAGAAAATACATCACTGAACCTGAGAAGGACACAGCAATCACACTTGGTGGATGAGCGGCATTTCCTGACATTTGTTTCGAGGACACCGATAAAATGTGTGTCAACAATGTGTGAAGAAATGATGCTTTTGTTGCAATATGCATCATAAATCACGATTCATTTGTATAATCAATGCTCAATTTAATTCCTGACAGTACCTAACTGCTTCTATGAATAACTGTCTGCTTTCATCTATACTATAAACTGACCAATCAATCACACAAACCCATCTCATGCACGCTCAATTTCCTTGACTAAATCACCCGATGCAATTGGTTCAATTGGTTCAGTTGGTTCAGTTGGTTCAGTTGCCTCATTTGCACATCACTAGTGAAAACCCTGAGTTTGTCAGTTCCTTCATTCTCTTTAATGGTCAGTGTCAACACACACGGGAAACATGCAACAGCTGAGTATGTTCTTACAAATAAAAGACGGCTACAGCAGCTACACACTGTGTTTGACGGCGAAAATTAAATAACTACGACAGACTCCAACTAACCTGAGAAGGTTCGAGGGATCAGAGGCTCCAGCTGCACTGTCACCTGACACACGACTGTCATGTGACAGCGACCACCGCCCGGCTGGGGGGCTAAGGACCGACTATGGACCGACTATCGACCGACTATCGACCGACTATCGACCGACAATCGACCGACTCGTCTCGGTTGAGTAGATGTGTCTGAACGTGGGCATGCGTCGGCCGAGATTCCATGTGTCGTCTTACCGTCAGATGCTGGAGCAGTTCCTGCTTGGTTTGACAGTGACGTCACGAAACTCAAGCGGATGAGGTGTAGCTTGAGAACCTGCCCGACCGGAAACACGTGTGGTCTAGTTTATATCGTAAATATCTGAACGTCGACTTTTCAAAGCAAAAATACGGCGGGAAATCCATGTCAACACGAGCACATTCTCCAGTCACATCGTCGTTACGGTGTGGTGACATAACGCCGTCGACATTTTATTTTGAACTTCCTCACTGGTAGTTTTCCGTCACGATCCCGAATACCCTCTGCTGGTGAAAGTGTGTGAAATATAATGGCTCCCACCACTGCATTTTGAAGAGTCAAATGTAAATAGGCTTTTCAGATTACGTGTCCTCATTCTAGACGAGTCTGAACTGTCTGATTAAAACGTCATTGGTGTTCAATTGGTTCGTTTGTTTGTTTGTTTTTAGAGACGATAAAATGTGGCCATTTGGAAGACTTTCAATTTTGTAACATATTGCACTACATTCACACCATCCACTAGATGGTGCACTAGCTACACTACTCGGTTCACAAAAACATCCCGCGAGAATACAGAATGGGATTGACGTTGGAGGGAATAAAACGCACAGAAAACGGTCAGACAGAAGAAAAACAGAGACGGGAGGGGGGGGCACTGAAATCACTGAATCATCAGTAATCATCCATCTACCCTAGACTATAGACATAGACAGAAGGCCTAGACAGTCACTCAAATATCCCACAATGCAGCGGGAAAAGTAATGAACAAGACAACATAGACCACAATGCATTGCGGTAGCGTCAATAAGAGACAGCAGACCGTGCCGTGTCTGAGTTTCCCCAGGAGGGGGCGGAGTATGACCACAGGAGTCTGACAGGTCATTATTCACTCTGAGTCTAGACTAAAAATGAACGAATCGAGAAACGGTCAAAATGCATAAAGTATACATAGGTACATAAACTATTAAAGTTACAGAGCAGTAACGTTGCAAGATTGACCACAAAGACTCAAATTGGATTTAATATTTGTCAACAGCAAACGGAACTACTGTTATTTTGCACGGGAATACACACACAGTGTAATATCATGTATTTATCACAAAATACATATAAATGTGTGAATATATACGTATTGTTATATAAATGTATCTATTATCCGTGGGACATCCAGACAAATAATATGACTATGAGACAGCGATGACGCACATAAACGGCGCCGACACTGGTGTCTGAAGTCGCTCCCTACCCCCTGCCCCCCACCCCCTACTACGTAGTAGTGAGTAGGGGATAGGGGATAGGGACTAGGGAACGATTTCAGACACAGCCACTATGGACTGACACCTTGTGCGAACTAACGTGCACCCACCACAGCGCCCCCCGTACAATATTGCAGCTTGACATCATCACTATCATGGTACTATCATCATACATGACAATCCTTAGAAATAGTTTGTCTTGGAAATCTTGTTGTCTCTGTCCGACTTTGGAGAGATAAATCTGTCTCACCAGAAATGATCTTTTTGCTATTTATTGAAGACACAGGTCATACAGAGAGCAAGCTTTCTACACAGAAAGGGAGTAGAGAAGGGTGGTGTGATGATGCACGTAAGATCATGAGTAACGAGCATGAGAACAACCTACACTGTGGTAATGTCAAAGGAAAGCTCACACATTTGTGATATGCGTGATATGCAGGCCTCCAGAGGATACAGAGGATGTAACGAACAGGCCTCTGTTGTTAGTACACTGGTTTTATGTTCATCACAGGTTTTGGGGTCCAAGCATCATTCATGGCCATGAGACCGTCTTTCATGAGCCCCAGTGTAAATCAGTGCTATAAGAACAAAAAACCCTATTGGAATACAGTAGGTTCATCTATGTGTCACACATCAAGCAACATGGGCTAATGCATGATAAATGTCTACTACGTTGGATTAGGGTAAATACCACACTAAATAGTACACTTCCTGTTTACACATATGATTTCCATTACAAGTTTTTATCAGAGGCATACCGGTAAGTGTAGCAAACAAACACATTTGAATCCGTCAGCTAGCGGATGATACGGCCCTGTTTCTTGCAGATGTTTCACAGATATCAGTTGCGATATGCACTATTCATTCAGTTTCCGAAGCTTCTAGTCTCACCCTCAATCTTGATAAATGTGAACTGCTGCCAGTGAACAACTTCTCTGCAACTGCACTTTGTAATATCCCTGTAAGAGACTCAGTTACATATCGCAGTGTTGGTATTACTAAAGACAGAGAATCCATAGGCACGTTAAACCCTTCTCCTCTCATTGAAAACACACAAAAGGTTTTCAACCAGTGCTTTCAAAGAGATCTATCATTAACAGGCAGAGGTCTAATCACTCAGGCAGAGGCTAGTTCTCATTCAGCCTATGCTGCTCAGTCATTACAGATGTAGACAGTAGATAACTCCTTCTGCAAATCTGTTGATAAGATGCTATATAGTTTCTTGTGGAAGAATAAAACTCACTGCATTTGTAAAGCTGTAGTTCTGAATTCACACAACAGAGGAGGTTTCAATTTCATAGACTTTCATAGAGAGCTCTCTCAACAACACATTCAGAATAAACTGGATCAAACGATATCTTAAAACCCCTACCTCCATCTGGAACTTTATATCTCACCATGTCTTCTCAGTTAGGTGGCCTAAAATTGATTTTGCTTTGTAACTATAAAATACAAAAACTCCCAATTAAGCTTTCTAACTTCTCACCATCAACAGGCTCTTTTGGCCTGGGCTTTGCACACAGACGTGTTATATCTGGAACAAGGTCAATATTGTACATAAGAACATGTCACTATTTTATGATAAGTGGTTCGACAATGGTATTATAATAGTCCTTACAATAGTCCTTTAACAAGGAAGGTCTTTTGATGCTGTGCCTTCTGGCCTTTCTATGTTGTTCAGGACAGCTGATATCTCTCCACCATCAACATCACCTCCAGATCTGTCTCTAAGTGTGAAATAATAAAAAATACATGATAAAAACAACATCACCTCCAGATCCAACTCCGCTTCCCTTAAGTAAAATATGTTTCCTGTCCTATAAAGGTTCCAACTTCAAAATTAGGCCTTTGTTAAAGGCCGATCTAGTCTCTACCTCTCCTGCAACTTACTATTGGAGTAAGTTTGACCTTAACATAGACTGGGGAAAAGTCTGGTCCCTTCCCCAAAAGCTTCTTTTAACTAATAAAATCAAAGAAGTCTCTTTCAAGTTGCTCCACAGGTTTTACACCACAAGTGTAAGTTGAAGTAATTATAAGAATAACACTGATGTGAAATGTTCTTTTTGTGGTTTGCACCCTGAAACTGTTTGGACACACATTTGTTGTGGTCTTGTGAATTTACATATAAGCTCTGGAAAGACATGAACTCATTTGTGGTTGATAATATTTTTCCTGATTTCTCCTTATACTACAAAAATGTCCTTTTTGTGATGAATTCTGTCTTGTGAACCTTATATTAATACTTGACAAATTTCACATCCACAAATGCAAATTTTCAAACAAACAAGTTATTCCTGGTGCTAAAGTCAGACATGGAGCAGTATTTATTTTATATTTTATCACGTGTTGTTGGATTTGGTATTCTTTTGTTTTTATTACTTGAAGCCATCTCTCCTTACTGTCGTTTGCTCTTTTGACTATATGTTTACTTTATTTTGTTAGGCTGTATTGTGCGTCGTTTTCAATAAAGTTGTTTTTTTAAAAAAAGACAGTCCTTTTTTGTGCTTTTAACTTGAAGGGATTGTAGAGGTAACCATAGGCAACAAGACGCCCCGAAACGTCGGAGCTGTACAGATCGTGCTTTTTCTCTTCAAAGCGATAAGATCCTTACAAATACGAAATACAAACAACTCTGGTTGCTGAATTTGTTGTTTTGTTTTGTTTTTTTTTTCATATTAGTTTTGGGCTAACGTGCGCTAATTAAAAACGCGAGCAGGTTGTTAAACGGGATCATTAATTATCCACAGACATCATGTCAGAGGAACACCAACCGTCCGACTACAGAGAAACGGACAGCAATGATGCTGAGGAGGAGGTGAGTGAGGAGAAGGAGGGGGGGGAGGTGTCAGCAGTGAACACCGACACGGACCAACTGTCGTCTCACGAGTCTCAAGTGTACATCGCAACCAGACAGACCCTTTTTCAAAAGGAGCTCACTCCCAGTACAACACATGTATTGGTGAGTATTCTGTCCAGTGGAGCGGTGTCATATAACCAGTACATGGTCACAAAAAGTGTGTACTCACGTTACTATTCAACATTCACACCTCATCCAGTCACTCGATTGGATGTTTGGGATGAATCCTGCTCTCCCAGTCTTCAACCTGCACGACCACAACCACCTGGTCATCCTGTACGCAGGAGCTCACAAAGGGATTGTCTACAATCACTCCTCCAAATCCCAGCACATACTTCAGGTAAAAAAGCAAAACATACACAGTGTATGTGATTAAAGGGATTAAATCCATGCATGAGCTTGTCCCTGTGTGGAATCATCTTATGACAAACAGAGGTCTCAGTGCCGATTCAGAACACAACACTAACAACGATACAACTACGTTCCATCAACATTGTCAGGGACACTGCGGCAACATCTCGTGTATGTGTGTCAGTGACGACAGACGATGGATTGCAACAGCAGACCTGGGCCCAGACAGCACTGTTACAATCTGGGATTCATACTCTGGGTAGCTCTTCGTTCTGTCTGGATGTGTGTGTGTGTGTGTGTGTGTGTGTGTCACGTTTGTCATTTTTCTGTGACGCCATCAACAATAATGATGAAATATTACAACCATCGTTCCAGCATTCCTGTGCATACATTGTTCAGTTCCACCTCTGAGGAGAGCGTCACTGGAATGGCATTCTCAGGAGATGCTAAACATCTCGTGACTCTCGGGAATGGAAAGGTCCAGGTAAGTAAGATATTATGGTTGGAGGGGACAGATCAGTGATCGGGAAACTGACCACAGGCTCTGGTCTGGAAATAAGGATTCTTTACATCCAACATGAAGGTTGAGCGAATGACACCAGCACAACCATTTCACTGCATTTCTAATGTTACAGTCACTGTTGTCTACTAGTGTGTAATTGTTCTTTCGCAGTGTGTGTGTATTTGGGATTGGACAAATGAAACACAAAAGCCACTGATGTCTACCGAACTCAGGCCTGAATTTGGTTTTCAAGTAAGTCAAATTGTTTGCTCTGTGCATATGAATATCTTCTTCATTCAGTGAAATAAACTGAACTATCTTTTTAGATGAAATGTTTAAATTATTATTAATTGAATTATCTTTCAGAGTTACATCATTTTTAACCCTAATGACAGCACACAGCTACTCAGCAGCAACGAGAGCCAAGTGCTATTATACACGACGGTAAGTGCCACTCCTTTGGTTTGTTCAGATACCTTTTATGTACTTTATGTATCGCAATAATACGTTTGATACGTTCTTTTTAGGCCCAGGGAAGTTTGCAAACTATCAGTCCAAAGATTCATAAGGTAAGACATAGTCAAAGTTGTGGTAGTGATGTAGAAATGTTCGGACTATTTTGATAACTGCTGTTTCGTCTGATTAACGTTGCAGTACTGTTACGCGGCCATTGGATTAGATGTTGCTTTATTCCCTCACCTCTCTCCTGAGTACTGTGACATTGTCAAGATGGCTGGCGGCTCACTGGGCCAGTCTGTGTTTCACTGGAGAAAGCCTCAGGTGCTCACAGCCACTGCCGCAGGCAGCATCGTGGTGTGGACGATGACGGAGGACCTGGCCGTAAAACAAAGCCTGGCCAGCAACGAAATCCAAATCATCTCCCTCCAAGAGTACCCAATCAATGTGCTTACTGTGACTGACAGGTGGTTAGCGCTAGAAATAGTGTTTGTATTCAAGTAAAGTCGAATTGACAAACGGCTCTTGTCATTTGTGTTGTTGGATGTCACAGCTACATTGTCACCGGTGATACCCGAGGCCACATCAACTTTTACGACGAAGACTTCCTGCTTTTGATGTGGTACAACAAATTGAACCTGGATGCGATTGCTTCTATTTCCTTTTCCAAAGGCTATACAGAGGGTTATGCAGAGGACTGCACCCTGGGGGCCAAACCGTTCATGATCCGGTATGAGAAAGAGATTATGTTTATAACTGAAACTCTATGGTACACTGATATAATTGACCTCTGTTTCTGCAGGAACTTTGTGTTATCCACAGTCAGCTCCACAGTTGTATATGTGAACGCTCAGAAAGGTGTCCCTGAAATCCTGTTGAATGACAATTGTGAGCCGGTGCATGCAATGGCCTGCCACCCCAAACGTCCTACTGTGGTTTTGTGCAGCCAGAGCGGCGTTTTAAAAGTGTGGGATTACATCCACAAATTGACCATCTGCAGCAGAAACATTGAGACAGAGCGACAGATTCAGTGTGTCACGTTTGACCCTCAAGGTGAGGTCATATCTGGAGCTACTGTATGTATCGGCTGAATGTCTACGCAGCAAATAACTTAGAGTTTGCACTCTAAAAGACTCTTTTTGTTTGTGAGCAGGATTGTACTTGGCTCTTGGTTTTGGCAGTGGAGCTGTTCACATATTGGATGCAAACACTTTGGAGAGTGATCCAGAGGAGTGTTTCCACTACACCAACGACGCTATCACTCATGTCAGTTTCTCCACAGACTCAGATTATCTTGCCACTGCGGTGAGTCCTTCATATTTACCTTTTGACTATTATGATTATTAGTATCAGCGTTCGGGGGCTGAGGGGTAATCTGCTCTGCAGGACTATCAATTGGGAATCTTATTTGACATGATGTTATCTTACCAACATTTAATCATCTAATTCGGTTACCCCAAGCTCTCACTAATAACGTACTCCAGCTCTGCTCTGCTCCACAAACTGTAAAGAGACGTAAAACACAAAAGAGAAGCAGTGAATTAACGAAAACCGCCGGTCAAAAATAGAGCCGATCAGTAGATTACATCGGTAGGATGCCTTCCTTTGTGATTTTATATGACTATGTCACCTGTTTGTCCTCATTATTTCTGCAGAGGTGTGTTGTGGTGGCAATGGAGACTGGCCAGTTTCAGCAATTTGTTCAGATCTCACTGAATTGTACACATTACTCCTTTAAAGCAGGATTGATCAGCGACCACATGTTTATTTTACAACTTTGTACATTTCATTTCCTCATTCTTATGTCACTGTTAGGATGCTGGAAAAGCAGTGACAGTGTTCCGCTTGCAGACAATGAAAAGCTCATTGCCTCGTTGGACATATCTAGGCAGACACCACTCCCACTACAAGCCCATCAAAGATCTTCTTTTCGGGGTGAATCTGGACAACAGCCGACCCAGGCTGCTCTCTCTTGGCATGGACCGCGTACTAGTGAGCTTCTTCTTCTTCTTTTTCTTTCAGCTTTGTCCCTCTTCAGGGGTTGCCACAGCGAATCATTGATTTCCATCTTTCTCTGTTCTCTGTGTCCTCTACTCTGACTCCAACTACCTCCATGTCCTCCCTCACTGCATCTATAAACCTCCTCTTTGACCTTCCTCTCTGTCTCCTACCTCCAACTCCATCTCTAACATTCTCCTACCAATGTATCCACTGTCCCTCCTCTGCACATGTCCAAACCATCTCAATCTAGCCTCTCTATCTTTTTCTCCTAACCTTCCTGTCTGTGTTGTCCCTCTGATGACCTCATTCCTAATCCTGTCCATCCTGGTCACTCCTAAAGAGAATCTCAGCATCTTTAACTCTGCCACCTCCAGCTCTGCCTCCTGTCTTCTGCCTATCGCTAGTGTCTCTAAACCATACATCATAGCTGGTCTAACCACAGTCCTGTAAACCTTTCCCTTCACCTTAGCTGAGACTCTTCAATCACAAATCACTCCTGACACTTTTCTCCAGCTGTTCCACCCTGCCTGCACCCTATTCTTCACTTCTCTTCCACAGTCTCCACTACTCTGCACTGTTGATCCTAAGTACTTAAACTC
>CAAKHB010002598.1:7154-55337 GCA_901007665.1 Aeoliscus strigatus
CACTCTCAGCATTCTGTCCATGGGTCTGAGATGGTTTTCTACAGTCTTGAAGGAGTTCCCAGAGATGATACCTCGAGGAATCAAAACATAAAACAAATTTAACGCTTTGTGTCATTTACCACTCACGTCTTTGCGACATAATTCAATATATATATATTACTTCATATATTTTCATATATATTTGATGGCGCTTGGGACGTCCCTCTGTCTGTAGGGACCGATCAGAGGACGTCCCTCTGTCCGTCCGTAGGGACCGACCAGAGGACGTCCCTCTGTCCGTCCGTAGGGACCGACCAGAGGACGTCCCTCTGTCCGTCCGTAGGGACCGACCAGAGGACGTCCCTCTGTCCGTCCGTAGGGACCAACCAGAGGACGTCCCTCTGTCCGTCCGTAGGGACCAACCAGAGGACGTCCCTCTGTCCGTCTGTAGGGACTAATCAGAGGACGTCCCTCTGTCTGTAGGGACCAACCAGAGGACGTCCCTCTGTCCGTCCGTAGGGACCGACCAGAGGACGTCCCTCTGTCCGTCCGTAGGGACCGACCAGAGGACGTCCCTCTGTCCGTCCGTAGGGACCAACCAGAGGACGTCCCTCTGTCTGTTTAGTACCAGCTCAGCTCACTTGGAACCTTCACAGAGGACATACTGAAAAAAGTGCCAGGTTCTGGGTCCTAACACCGGTGGGAGGGTTAGGGTTAGGGCAAAAGATCCGGGTCGAGTCGAGTCCGTCTGTCACCATGTGCTTTGGCTGTGAACTGTGTTACTTGTGTGTTCCAGTTTCTATACGTGTCGAAGCCGGGGAAAGAGGAGATTGCAGCCGAAGTGTATGAAGACGAAGTGGACATGCGGAGATCCGGTTCATACCTCAACAGCAGTTTTCACTCCGCTTGGAGTGAGCACAGTGTGGACCCTGATGACTTCCGGGTAAACTCTTTTGTCCACTCAGAACGATGTTACCACTTTGCTGTGGGGTTTAATTTACCAGCAGAGGAAGCACGTCCAAATGTCAGAATTAAAGAGGGAAAATAAATATCCCATAATGTCCTTTATACTCCAATCTTAAATGAGTTATAACATGACTTATAAATGGCCATAAATCATCTCAGTGAACTACAGACAGCGTGTGTCCTCTTCTGATCCTACGTAGAATATAAAAACATGACTTTTACCTCTCCTCTGACGCACTCTGACTCCATGTCTTGTCCTCTCAATCCCATCATCTGTCCCCTTCTTCATGTGCACCAGGATGAACTGAAGAGGTTATATGCCCAATTAGAAGTCCACAAGACCAAGAAGATGGCGGCAAACAACCCTCATCTGTCAAAGAAGCGAAGTTCTCGATGTGCATTGGGGAGATCCATTATTAAACGGATCGCAGAGTTCCCTGAATCTGTGAGTCGACAATGCAGCCGAGAGGAGAAAGACGGCTCCTTCCACAGCAGGAACAGTGGGACTAAGTCTGGTTCTTTCAGGAGGACCCCAGATACTGCCAGTATGAGCTACAAAAGTTCAATTAAATCCTCATCGCCGTCCATGCGCAAGTCCCAAAGTGATCACTACTATGTACGAGGAAGAGACTCTTCTGTGTGTGACTCCCTGTTGAATGCCAACACTGCGAAGAGATCCTCCCAGCGATCTCAGACAGACTCCTTAGATATCCCACCGGGGGTCTGTAAGTCAGCCAGTGCCCAAAATCTGACCATCGATGCCAACCTCCTCCATCCTGATCACACCAGACTTCACAAGTCCTGGAGTCTAACTTCCACCACGGCGCATTCCGTGGAGAACCTATCCAAAGTCAACAGATCGAGCACAGTCCTGACGAGGTCCAGGCAGAGCATCTCCATTGGCGACCAAACCAGGAGTGCTCTCCAGTCGGAGTCCTACGACAAGGCAGAGGTGTGCCCTTGGGAGGTGGAGCAAGAAGAGTCAGGGGACAAGAGCCTGAAGCACGTGACGTACGCCAACTCGTTTGACAGTGACAGACAGAGTCCAACCTCCCCAGTAGCACTCATCTGTCCATGGGACCATCTGCCGCTGGTAGAGAAGAACACCTCTGAAGCAAAAAGCCTTGGGAGTGAAACTGGGTCTCCAAAACCACAAGTTCATGCATCTGCAAGTGCACCAGGGTCACCAAGACCACCGATCCAGAAAGATCAGCGTGTCTTCTCTTTCCGAAGCACCACCAGTAAGTGGCTCTCTGTGAAGGCCATTATGGGCTCCATGGATGCAGGCAGCAAGACTAGTGTGGACGGGAATTCAAATAAAGACGATTCCGTTTCACAGAAAAGCCAGGAAAGTGCCTCTACCACACCCAGATCGAGCACGTCAAGTAGACGCCCCAGCTACGAGAAGAGGACACTGCAGAAGCGCAGCATGACGGCAGCAGATGGAAAACCCTGCCTTGTAAAGCAAAATGCGATCAGACTGTCGTCAGGGGATTCTTCTGATCGGAGTCCAAGAAGGCTGGTGATTGTAAAATCTGCCGTCTACCCTTCGGATGTGGATGATGTGCAAAAAGAAGGCACCTACGACAATGTGTTTCTGTCGAGACAAAGCAGCAAACGTAGTAGTACAAGTTCCTGGGAAACAATCAGCAGTTCAAGGACTCCTTCAACTCACAGAAGAGGAAGTAAAAGAATCCCACCGATACGAAATGTGTCTCATGCAGATATTTGTCCATGGGAAGGAGCAGGTAGTCTACAGCCAGGAGAGGGACCAAAGAGGCAGCAGAGCATTAAAGGAGATGTCTGCCCCTGGGAGGTGCAGGCACCTGAACGAACGGATGTTTGTCCATGGGAATCACATGAGCAAGGGAGCATGAAAAGACAGGAGAGTGAGTGTCAAGTGTGTCCGTGGGAATCCCGAGATCAAGATGTCCCTCCTAGTTCCCAGTCTGTGTTGCGGAAAGACTCACAGACACAACTGTCTCTGAAGCATTCAAAAGACATATGTCCCTGGGAAACGGCCACCCCCATACCTACAATAAGACAAGACAGTGAATATGCCAACATTTGTCCTTGGGAAGCTGAGAACCAGGCGGAAGTCGTTTATGAGAACATAAAACCTCTGGAGTCCAAGGGATCACTGACCGTCCCCTCACGAAAAGAAGCTATGAAAGCTGCCGTCTTTCCTGGTGCACCGAACGCGCCAAGAAACGAGCAACAGTACCCTGCAAAATCTGTCGCACTGCGAGTGGATAGACAAACAACCAAGACAGCAGAGAGTTGTCCATGGGATTTCCCTGATCCCCCTAAAGACTTGGAAGAATGTCCACGGGAAGAGGGAAGCCAACATGGAGTCAAGGCGTCAACAAGTACGAAAACATTGTCACAAATTACCATAAAGGCCGATGTTTGTCCTTGGGAAACTGGACACCAGGACAAACTAGAGGACTCACGAAAACCTTCGGAAGCTGCATCAGCGCAGTTAGAGGACACCAACAGAGTAAACATATGCCCATGGGAGACTGAACCGTCAGAAAGACCTGTGGTTAGCAAGACGGTGTCACAAGGACCAGAAAGACTGAAGGAATATGGAAAAACAATAAACAGCAATGTCAGACAATCCACAGTTCCTGCAGATGTTTGTCCATGGGAGACAGGACAGACGGAGACTGTCAAACCAGAGGTGTCCAAGGTGCAACTACAGAAACAGACAAATTCCCGAGAAGATGTTTGTCCGTGGGACACAGACGCCCCAAAAGGTCTAGAAAAGAAAGACAGTTCACGAGTAGATGTTTGTCCGTGGGACACAGACGCCCCGAAAGGTCTAGAAAAGAAAGACAGTTCACGAGTAGATGTTTGTCCGTGGGACACAGATGACACAAAAAATCAAGATAGCGTGACGGAAGAACCAAAAGTTCTGAAAAAACAAGACAGTTCTAGAACCGATGTTTGTCCATGGGAGACAGAAGAACCGAAGGTTCTGAAAAAGCAAGACAGTGCACGGACAGATGTCTGCCCATGGGAAAGTGAGGAAAAAAATGTACAAAGTCAAGAAAGCACTCGGGCCAGTGTTTGTCCATGGGAGACAGACGAACCAAAGGCTCTAGCTAGACAAGAGAGCGGTCGAGCAGACGTTTGTCCTTGGGAGACAGACGAACCGGTGGCTGTCAAAAATCAAGATGGCTCTGGAGCTGAGGTTTGTCCCCTGGAATCTCCGGAGGCACAGATGTCAACTCGCTGCAAGACTTCCAGCAGTGACGTCCCAGAGAACCAGGGGCCCCTGGATGTTGGAGGGGCCCCTGATGATTCCACTGCAGAGCAGCCAGACGAGTCCAAGGCAGGGTTAGCGCTGGGAAGGCGTGACGCTTTGTGTCCCTGGGAATTGGTAAGAAGCAGATCTGGTTCACTGGCAGATAACACGTCCGACGTGTTCACATGGGAGCCAGAGAACATTCCTGAGGAGGATGAAGAGGATGATGATGATGATGCAGAATGTGCTGCAGAGGCGCTCATATTTCCTCCTGATTTGTGACCGAGCCAGAGTTGACCTCCACACCTGTCCCTTGCTAGGTAACAAGGGGAACGTCAACGACACGACTTCTGTGGTTTCCAGCCAAGAGGGAACCGGAGCACTGGGACCACCAACCTCTGGACAGATTGGATCCACCTCTGAGTTTTTGACAGAGACTAGATGAGCAGGAGTTGTGCACACCTGACTTTCTTTGACTGAAGTACATATTTCAGACTCAGTAAACAAGTAACTTCAGGCATATCTCAGACGGGCATCTAAGCCACTGAGATGACTTTCCTTTTCTCCCTGCTTTTCTCCCGCCCCTCCATTTGAAATCAATTGTTGTGTGTTTGTATGTTTTGAGGTGAGTTGACAAGCCGGAATGGGTCGGACCTGTTCACACTTCACATGGATCACATGGATCATGGATCACATGGATGTAACGCTGGAGATCACATGAACGTTTTCTACGTCAGTATCAGTCAGTGCAGAAAGTGCAACAACTATTGTAAAATCTTATATCAATCATTCATTAGCGATTAATAAAACTGAAATCATAACAAGGAAAATAATGGTGCTAAATCTGTTGAGGTTTAGAAAAAATTCCATTATAAAATTGACTTATATTTTACAATTACAAAGTCTATTAATCACAGTAAAAAGGTCAAAGTGAGTCATTTTACTACGAGTTTACATTATGACATGAGCACTTCTTACAATGGAAAAAGTAAAAATGAAATGATCCGTGATGACGTGATTAACATTTCTGTCGCTGCCATGTCATTTGTTGGTACCCAGTCTGTTTCCCAGAACCTGATGCGGTCAACACGCATCGTCTTCTGAGAACTGTGCACACACGCCTGAATTTGTACCACACGTACATGAACAGAACACTTTATGGCAGGCGGCCTCTTTTTAACAGCTTTATTGAAACTGTCCTGTGTTCCAAAGTCAGAAGTACAGAAATAGAACAATTATCAGTGTAGAGCACAAAAGGCACAGAGGACAGATTGAAATAAATTTAGTCTGGATCAGTTTATAGTTTGTACATAAATGTAGAGTTTTAATAGCTTGTTCTATTTGCTGTGTATTTGACAGAGATGTTTAATTTTGCTTAATTTAATTTTAACATGCAGAAGTGAGTGTTTTGTCATTTGAAAATGTTGGCACCCCATAAGTAATATAATTAAATTGATGTTTATGTATTTATTTTGGCGGCGTGCATACTCAGCATGATCAAATAGGTTTTCTGGAAACAGATTGGGAACTGATGGCGTTCATTATCAGACAGTGACAGCGACTGGATTTCTTTCCTTCAATAGTCCATCCTCTGACACCAGATTAAATCCCTCCATCTTTTTTTTTGTCAAAGGACTGACCTTGTTTTGTGAGCATTGTTTGTGATATTTAATGAGCTGATTATGTGCTGTAAGGTGTCGTCACGTACAGTGAAAAAGAACACATCCCATGATTTGACGTTCAGTTTGTCCGTCATGTCTGTCTGTCATGACAGATCATCCTGCTCTGCTACAATTCTAATCGACCGGTGCGAAAAAAGTCAGATGGCTCAGTTTATTTTTTTTTATTCCTTCGAGGTCAACATGCAGTATATTCACATCTCAGAAATAAACCATACAAGCTCTGCGCGTCTGTTTTTTATTATGTTCCATACATTAAATTCCATGTGACGTCTGTGATGACTCTGATTTGCAGCAGATTACAAAGGGGTTTTATTGGCTTGTCCTGAATGTCACCTGCTGCTCTCACCGTCATGTAGCAGAGGGTCTCCAATGAGGCCTGAACACATGAACAGTCCACAGCCAACAGGCTCCTGACAGACAACAGTGTCCTGGTGTGGCCTACAAAAGAGAGCAGCTCCACCTGCTGGACTACTTGTACCACTGCACAGGCTCTGGGGAGGGAACTTGGTGGGCAAGGGCGTTGAATTCTTCACCAGGCATCAGTTTCGGACCAGGAATCATAAGAGTCTGAAAGCATAAGATGAGTAAATGAATACACACACTGTCAGGGAAAAAAAAGCTACAGAAAACATGCCTGATGCTGCTCATGAGGTCAAGTTTGAACGGGACAGTTATTCATTTCCTTTTTATGACGGAAACACAAATGGTCAGTTGGTGCAGTGATAATCTGGCAAACCAGACGTGGGGCTGCACGATAAGTCTTCTTATCGTTATCGTGATAAGAGCACGTGAGATCAAATAGAAAGTCTAATAGACACCGAATGCAGAAAAATATTTGACCTTCTTCTTCTTTCGGCTCTGTCCCTCTTCAGGGGTTGCCACAGCGAATCATCGATTTCCATCTTTCCCTGTTCTCTGTATCCTCTACTCTGACTCCAACTACCTCCATGTCCTCCCTCACTGCATCTATAAACCTCCTCTTTGGCCTTCCTCTCTGTCTCCTACCTCCAACTCCATCTCTAACATTCTCCTACCAATGTATCCACTGTCCCTCCTCTGCACATGTCCAAACCATCTCAATCTAGCCTCTCTAGCTTTTTCTCCTAACCATCCTGTCTGTGTTGTCCCTCTGATGACCTCATTCCTAATCCTGTCCATCCTGGTCACTCCAACATTACTTATTTGACTTATTTTTAATTGAAATATTTTTGCTTTTTAAGTTCAGAAAAGTGTTTTCACAGAAAAGCTGAGCTCCAAAGTGGCCAAAGCTGATTCCAAAGCCTGCTGTTGGCCAGATATCACATGTAGCAGAGATCTTCACGGACGACACGTGGAACGGTCGCAACTGTTAAGCCCCGCCCACCAGCTCTATACACAATGGGATTGGCCCGACCAGAGTGTGGACGTGACAGCTGGTGAGCTAACCAGTTTCTGGGTGGAACCCTGGCTCCACATTAAATTTGCTCCTGCTAGAGTGCGTCCAGGTTTCTCAGCCAGCGGTGTGGTCGCTCACCTTCACAATCGGATCCTTGGCCGGAGCCCAGGACGGCACTATTTTCCCGTGTAACCGCCAGCGGCCATAGGGGTTGACGAGGTGTCGTTCTATGACCAAATACTCCAAGACGTCCTTGGGCTGCTCCTCGCTGCCCAGCATCAGACGCCCGAAGCGGTCGTAGATGGCGAGAGTCTGCGGGGTGAGACCAGGTGAACCTGTCACTCCCGTGTCTGGGAGGAGAAGAACAACTACCAAAGGAACTCAAAACACACCTGTCTGGAGTGCATGCGGACCGTCACCTGACCGTACAGGTTGCCTTTGGTGACCATGTCCGGGCAGCGGGCGTGGACCACCCGGGGGGGCTCCAGGGACTCAAGGAACCTCCATCGGATGGTCTTGTAGCGGTTCCCCCTCGTCATCTCCTGCACATGAGACAGAGGATGATGGGAGATCCGGTAAACGAGGGGAAGTGATGACGCAGGGGGAAGAAGTGGAGGAAACGTACAGGGTAACATCTCTCCGTCACCAGGGAGTGAAGCTTCTCCTTGTTGAACCTGTGGAAGCAGAAAGCAGACGAGACTGGATTAAGTGAACAACTTAACAACGGGACTCCTCTGTCCGGAACATCTCACCTCTCAGCCCAAGTTATGCTTCTGCGTCAAATCGATGGCGAACCTACTGGGTAGAACCACTGGCGTAGGGTACGACTACGGAAGTCCCCATTATAGATTTTGCAAGTTATTTATAATATGGAGGGAAACTGCTTTATTTCCTAATTCTTTACGTCAAACATGGCTCAGACTCAGCAAGCTAAACAAAAATGCTTTTTGGAACAAAATAATAATTTCAGACTCAAATATTGTTCATGTGAATCAGAGGGAGAGAGATGCTGCAGCCTTAAGACGGACAGGAATAACAGAGGTTTAAAAAAAGATATAACATGACCAATAAGTTTGTCTTGAAGGTGGAACCCAATCAAAGACTAATTCAGTCACTAAAGGAATTAACCCCCCCCCGTCTGAGGCGCCGTTCATCAGCTGGGAGTGTCTTTGTTTTCTTACTGTGTCAAGGCGTTGTGAGCCTCAGTGAAGATTTCTTGGGCTCGCTCTGCAAAATCCTTTGTCGTGAACTGGGAATCATGCTCTTTGATTTTGCGAATCCTATGTTGACGTATAGAAAAACAAAAACAAACACAGAGAAACAGTGTTTACAATCACGGCAGAAACCAGGAGAAGAAAAAAAGTGTGATAAAACCAAACGTACGCCAGCTGCGAGGAGGCACTCTGTCGAATCTGTTCCGTTCTTTGTTTCAAGCCTTCTTTGGACAGAGTGGAAAGGCGAGCGTCGCCCTCTGGAGGAATGTAGGGGTCAAAGATCCCCGCTGGTGAACACAAGCAGAAAAGAACATGTCCAGAAGGATCACTGACTTGCAGTATCATCAGGGTTCATCCATGTTAAGATCATTCTCACACAACCGCCACCGCTGTGACAACTATTTGTGTTTCATTACCAGTGCAGGCGATGTTGATGGGCCTCTCAATGTACTGCTGCCTGATCACGATGCCTGCTGCTCGGGCCTTGGCCTCCGTGTCCCCCTCCTGCCTCCTCTTCCCCTTCAGCCCAGTGGCAGGTGGGATGAAATATCGTTTCTTGGTTCGGACTTGAAGGAAAAGCGGGACCGGATTTCGTAGATCCAGGCATGTTTCAGCAGCCTTAGAGAAAGACATAAGTTTTTCACCTTTCGTCATCCTCACAAACTATATATATGTCAGAGATGTTGTGAGATCAATAAAGTATCTATTATTTGTTCAAACGTTTAGGGTCACCCAGACAATTTCAGTTATGTAGCTTCTGTTTTGTTTTCCTTTAACTTTAATTAACCAGGTTAGTCCCACTGAGAATGACAATCTCATTATAAAGGGCGACTTATCCAAGACAGTCAGCAGCAAAAAACAAAGCAAAAACAACCACAAAGAACAGGTAGGAACGAATTCATTAAAATCAGCCCTCTCCGGCTAGATTGGTCATTTCCCACATTAACAACTTCATCTTCTAATGAAGCGACCACAACGTCTATGCCCGAGTTACTTGACTGTGCTAACGGTTAGCTAGCATTAGCTACACCAGACACCATATTGAGTGTATAGAATTCTGACGCGCTCAACGTGAACAGTTTAACAGCTCCACATGTGACATATCTGCGTTTCAATCAGAACCGCCAAAAGAAACGTGTTTGTACTTTCAAATTGTGACTTGTCGCCCGCTGAAGTCCAACCAGCGTCCTCCTCAGGGGCATCGCCATCTTGCATGAGGTTGCCAGATCATCACGAACCGAGCACTGGCTGGCGACAGTGGGTGAAAATAATTTTTAGGTTGTCAATTCGCCACAGTCCCTTGGAATCAGTAAGAATGTCTCGATTTGTTGCTTTCCTGATCTCTGTTGTGATTTACACACACACCACAGGTCTACTCAAATGTCAGGAGGAAAAAAGAAAAACAGCAATACACATATAGCGCGCTGGCAAGGGGAGAGTGTAGTTATGGCAACCCTGAATTGGGCTGCCATTTACCGGAAACAAGAAAACCCACTTCCGTATTCCGCAATCAAAATAAACCGTCACCATTGTCAATTTTTTGTCATTAATCTCCTCCTGTTGAATTGAAATTTACTTGAAAGTCAAGTAAACTAGAAGTCCAGTTGCCTACAATTTAACCCAGCAAGATACCATGACGTGGATGACTGAGAACCTTCATAGACATCTAAAAGGGGGTTAGACCTCAGGAATTTATATCACTATTTTAGCTCTTAAAATGATACTGCAACAGCCAGATACAATGAAAACAAATGTTAAGCCAGCCTGAAGGCAGTTCTCTAGGATCCATCTAGCTCTATGAATTTAGTTTCTTTATTGTAGTCACATAAAAAAGGTTCATAACAAAAAATTGTAGCTTTTTTCTTTTCTTTTTGTTTGTAATAACACAAGCAAACAAACAGACAAAAAAAACAAACAAACAAAAAAAAACAATATTGGCAGAATATGAATGAACATGTCTACAGGAGGCTATAAGTTTCCAAACATACCAAAATGTATAATGTGTATTTTTTATGGGTTAGGGTTATCTCTCCCCCTTGATTTCTATCTTTTGGGGCACTTGAAGGCCATAGTGTATCATGTAACAACACGAGACATAAATCATCTCAAGGAATGTATCATCAACGCCATTACAAGCATAACTTCAACTGTGCTAATTTGTGTTCATCAACAGAGTGAAACATGTATTAAAATGTGTTTTCAAAAACAATGGTAATCATGTACAGCACATTATATAAATAAGCATGGTTATTTTTCCTATGAATGAAAACGTATGACCCACCCATTGTTTATATATGTGTGTATGTGTATGTATGTATATGTATGTATGTATGTGTAAATGTATATATTTGTATGTGGAGTAAGTTAGGTTTTGAAAAAAGGGGGATCAAGCAAGTTTCAACTTCTTCCCACTCCTTTTCAAAGGTGCATTGTGATTCTCTTCTGTTATTTTGTTTTCTTCTTTGTTTTGTTTGTTTGACTTAAACTTCAATCGATCAGTTTGAGAATCCGTTTTTTTTTTAACGAACCAAAAAGTTTTAGTTACGAAACTGGTTGACATTTAGCGTGTTTATGTTTGTAACTCAAAACAAGTGCGACTAAAATAATAAATGAGAAGTTTTGGTTGAGAAAATGTATTTATGTTCACAAAACTTTTTTTGCTGACGAAAATTAAGAAACTATTCATTCCACAGATCTCAGCAGCAAAGTGAGGCATCCAGCTGCTGACTGTCGTAATATGGCGACGGCGTTGACGTACACAGCAGGCAGCGTCCATCCATATATGCCTGGTCGGACCAGTCACTCCGGCGACCAAAGCCGTTACTGCTTCATACGTCCCGATCACGTGACTTTTTGCGCATCAAAGCGAGCTTTGAAGTAGTGCTTCCACAGGAAATGCTGCTCCGACTTAGGGGACGCAGAAGCCTGTATCGGAGCATCGGTGTCAGACGGCCATCACTAGTCACAACATACGTCATCGAAACAAGCCTTCATACGCGCTCCACAAAAGCATCGTAAGAGCAGTCGGCCAAAATTACAGGAACCATGACCGAAAGGAGGCCCTTCGCACGGTTACCCACTGACGTTTACCCCGTCAACTATGGCTTGTGTGTGAAGCCCGACTTGATCGACTTCACTTTCGAGGGTAAATTGGAGGCGCTGGTGGAGGTACGTTGCACCAATGCGTCCGGGTGAACGCGTTAATGGATTTGTCAGTCCATGACGGTGACGCTGTTATGTAATCTGACCAGCTAATGTTAACAGGAGCTAACCTAATTGCCGCCGTACCGCTAACGGCAAGTCGCTAGCACTAGCCGCTAGCCCAGCGGTAGTAGCCGATCGTTAGCTGACACACTTGGCCAGTCGTCAGATAACGAATCGTACACGTTCCTTGCGTCCACCTGATGGCCACATGTGCCAGTGGGCTTTTGCGTTTAGCACATCTGCAGTCACCAATTAGCCAACTGAAGCTAACGAGCACAAGTCCTTTAACCAGCAGTCTCATGTTAGCTTAGCAGCTTCATCAGGGATGCTAACAGCGGTTGGAAATGCTCTCGGCGTGTTTCATTTGTCGTTCACCGACACCGTTTAGTCGCCTCAAAACCAACGCGCCAGTCTGTCAGAGGTGCTCGGTGACACGGGTGTCGGTGGGTGTTTTTTGGGCGGATAACTGCTGGCTGGCTAACAGTGTTTGCTAAATCATGACAACATGTCGCCCCCTCCCACCCGCCTCATCACACTCTCACTCACTGGAGTTGTTGAAGACACTTTTGCAATCATTCAGCCAAGATAAGCTCTGAGACTATTTGTCTTATTTCTAATTACCTTTTTATTTTCTTAATTAATAACAGTTCATCATAAAGTCACCTTACACTTATAAAACGAACTTGTTTTTAGACAAATAACTTGTACTCATTTCAAGTCGTGTAAGCCAAAAATCTTGTTCCACTGTCAACGAAATATATGTATGTGTGTGTGTGTGTGTGTATATATATATATATATATATATATATATATATATATATATATATATATATATATATATATATATGTTCACAATACAAACCAATAGACAACAAAGCAACAGAACAGCACTCTTATTCCAAACCATACAATTTTGAGTTTTTGCAGTGTGAGTGAATGGGATTGCAGTTTGTTGTCAGAGTAGTTAAAGCTAGTTAAAGTTGAACAATAGTTTAACTTTGGAATGCATGTGACCTGGTTGTGGCTTAGGTCAATTCACTACACTGAGTTTTTTTCTTTTTCTTGTGCCCATGAGAATAAAAGTTTCTGTCAACATGATTGAAAAGGTTGAATTCAACAAACAACTCAATATGTGTTTGTAGCAGAGGAAGAACTACAGTGTGTAGATAATTATTCAATCAATTATCTACAAGTATTACAAATAATTATTAATCCAGTGCACAAAGTTCAGCTCACACAGGTAACTATTGGCACGTAACTAGTCACTTCAGAGCGTTGCATGACGAACGCCATGGGAATACATTGATTTTGAGAAATGGACAGCAGCAGATGGTCGCTGTGGCCACATGTTTGTAAACTATATAAAGACTCAATCGGGGCATTTTCACCGTTCCACCAGACGGTGGGTTGTGAACCTCCAGGTCCAGGTGCAGAGTTGGACCCTCCATCCAAATTGCTCGAGGGATTTTGTAGTTAATGATAAATTCTCACATCGGACACATATCTTTGGCTGACTGACACTGTGTCATACTCCTGCAGTTAAAGGGAGACATGATCAGTCAATTAGAGGCCGTTTCCGTTCACAGTATATTTACTGTTTACTTTCACTTTCTAGCAATTTGTGTGTGTTTTGTGCTGAAACACACAATATAAACATCATGACATGCAAAGATTAACTCTGAGTTAAGTCCTACATATTGATATGAATATATGTATGAATATGATATTCATATTCATATTGAATTGATTTATTTAGAACAAAAAATAAAATGTAAAAGCAAAAAGGAACAGGTAAAAGGGGAAACGTCTATGACCCTGCCCCTTGATAACCATGATATCCACCCATGGTTTTAACAAAATCCTCACGCAGTCGCTATGAGCCTGAATACTAAACATTGAGGCAATGTCGCTAAGTTGGCAACGTTGTTTGTATCTGTCGACTCGTTGGCAGTGAATCAACCGTTGCCGTTCACTGCTGCACTCAGCTGAACTGTTAAGTGAACGAGTCTTTTCCGTCAGTGATACAGTGCTATTAGTTCACCCAAAAGATTAGTTTGAAAGAACAACACTAACAGCGATAGCGATTAAGTGATATTATCCTGTGTTACAGCTTGTTTAGAAATATATGTATATATTTCGCGGTATATTAAAATACGGCGATATGGCCAAGCACTACCTTATTCCTCCTCAACCATATGAGATTTTTTAGTTTTTTTTTTTCAAATGGAATTCTATTTGTGCTTTGTTTCGTACATATGTTATTCCTGTCATCATGTGAATCATTGCCCCCCCATAGAATCTTATAGCCTGAATAACGACTAATCATGTACTTGAGTTGTGCTCATTTCATCAAACTTAATAGTGTTCATGACAGTGTTTGCTGCTGCAGTTTAAATTGACTTCAACGCAGTGTTAAAGTCGAGTGCTGTTTATTTTTAACACTGTTAGCTAAGACAGGGACTATTTTTTTGTGTGTAGCCTGGCAACGCTCAGTCTATGCTGACACTCGAGCAACACGGCCATTTTCCACCTGCCCGACATAATTATTGCCTCTCTGCTGCTGTGTCAGCGTCGCAGGCAACTCAGGCAACGACAGGGTCCAACCAACAATGTCTCAGCTAATGAACGTCTCTGTCGCTGTTGCCAAGTGTGTCGCTGTAAAGTAGTCGGTCCGTTTCCATTTCCAAGTCAGGCTCGTCGTCTGTGTGACTCGACTCACCGGATGTCTTCACATAGCCGCCATCATGTCCGGGAGATACTTTACACACAGAAAAAGATGATTTGGTTGCAAACCAGCAAAGTGGAAGTGCTGCTGGGTCTTCTTGGTGATTATATAAACAAAGTAAAAAAATCAACACAAACATGCAAGATAAAAAAAAAAAAAAATCCCGGGGCACACTAAGATTGGAATAAAAATAAATCGTTTTAAAATACAGCCAAGACGCCGGGACCACTGGTCTTCATCAGGGCTTTATACACTAGTGAGTTCCACAACTTCAACCCCTTTAATGAACTGAAGGAGGGAGGTGTGAGAGGGGAGAACAAAACAAAAAATCACACTCAGGTCAGATCTTAGTCGTCGAGCCACATCCAGTGTACTTTAAAATCTTGTTTGACTCATGTTTGCGTACTAACTCATTATCAGTCCCACATAACAAAATACATCTCATGAACATACATATCACTGCGTGTTTTGTTGCTTGCAGTAGATTTGTTGATTTGACAGATGACTTGTATCTATTTTGTGTTTCCAGGTCACACAAGCTACAAATCAGATTGTGATGAACTGCGCAGACATCGACATCATCACAGCCTCTTTCGCACCGCAGGGAGGAGAAGGTGAGTGTTTTTACTAGATCAGGGCTTCCCAAACGTGTGTCCCACCTCTCTGATCAACCCTCAAAGCCCAAGACAAATGATTTCTTTTGTCTGTTTTAATTTCATAAATGGAGCAATGTACTACTATGGCAATAACATGCTCATTAATAATCCATCTGCATACACTTAATTTGTACAACCACTGATGAAAATGCTTCCATACAAATGAATAGTAGTAGTAATAATAATAAACCACTATAACTTAAATGGAACAGAGATCTTTTAAAAATCAGGACTAATGTAATGAAATGTTGCATTTCTGTGAATTAGTTCATGGAATAATCTGAGAAGAAAGACACCAAGTCAAACATTTAAAAGAACAATTAAAGCCCATTTGTATAAAAGAAAGAAATATACAAAAACAATGGAATGGTAGTAATTGTACTGTGTATATATATATATGAAATATAATAATAGATATGAATTCTATGTTTATATTTTGACAAAGATTCAGATTAAATTGGATAAAGGAGACCTAGGATTTCTATCACATTTTTTCCACGGGCGTCAGTTGGCTCTGAGATGTGGTGGTGGGGGCAGAGACGTGCACCCCACACCATTCATAAAAAAAAATATAAAAAAATCAATCTTGAGGACAAGTGGTGGGTACTTGTCTCCTGCTTTCATGTTCACTCCGTCTCTGACTGTTCACGTTTTAGAAATAAACGCTACAGGCTTCAACTATCAAAATGAGGACGAGAAAGTCACCCTGTCGTTTCCTAGCGCTCTACAGAAAGGTAAGAAGGTCGTCCCTGATTGTGACACGACGTTCCACCGCTGTTACTCCCGCCTTACTCTCTCTGTGCACGCTCCCCAGGCTCCGGCACGTTGAAGATAGACTTTGTCGGGGAGCTGAACGACAAATTGAAAGGGTTCTATAGAAGTAAATACACAACGTCCGCTGGCGAGGTCCGATACGCTGCAGTGACACAGTTTCAGGTACGGGGATGGGGACTGGGAGGTTTTCTTCTCTAAACATTAGTTTTGCCCGGCTGTGATGGAACATGTGTAGAACTGAGGGTTTTTTTGATATTTTGCAGGAAATTCCTCTGGATGTCTTTTCACTTTTAATACTGAATTTATATGAGTTAAAAAGAAAACGGGATATGTATAACCATATTGTGCAGGAGAAGTTTGATGTTTTTGAGAAAGAAGTTGAAGCCCCAGGGAGTCTTTAAAACGAAACCAGCTGTATGCAACTTGTTCACCACATTCGTCCTCAGTGTACGCTTCAGAACCACGGGTCTGGTCCACAAAGTCCACATCGTATCAAGATTATTTTCATCCAGGTGGATCCATTATAAATGACTGGACAGGATGTAATTCACACTCCAGGCCTGTAGGTGGCGATGGCCAAAAATCGTCTTTTTGCTCTGAACACTGAAGTCGCCGATATGAGGCAGAAGCATGAATTGGGTTTCAGTTTTACTCAACCTTGGTGGCTGGGCCCCTCGTGTGTACAAAAGACACAGGAACCGGAGAGAGGTTCTTCACTGGGGTCAACGGACGTGGGGAGAGTAGTCCTGCCTGGAAAGAAAAGTTGAGTAAATTTGTTACAGCAGCTCCAACCCAGACTAGAAGTATGACAGTGGAATATAGTGGAGATTCAAATGTAAACTCAGCTAAGTTCACTAACAAGGAAACTGCACAGGTCATGTACATTTAATGCCGACGGTATCCCTGGAGCCACATCTATAACTAGAAAACGTCGGATGGTAGAAAACATCCAAGTTGTTGTCATTACGGTAATGACTTCTGGAATAAGGGGAATGGGATTACTTGGCTTGGCTTGCTACTTTTTCCTCCTTCTCCTAGCGCCTTCTTCGCACCAGGTAGGGGATCAGAGCGACACTTCTCAGCTTTCAGAAACGGTTTGACTTTTTCTGATAGCGCAAATAGTTCTGTAGTTCCAGTACTTCAAAGTATGCAAGCGGGAATGTATCATGCTGGTGTTAAAGGATTGACTGACACACACACACGCACACGCACACACACGCACACTACACTTAATTGATCAGTGTGTGTGACTCTCCGAGCAGGAACAACGTCCTGTGTCGTCGAACTTTGTGAACCACACATGAACTAAATGGCTGCAGGGTCTTTGCGAACCAGAGCCGAGACGCTTGTTATTGATTCTAGTGGATGTTTTCTGAGCAACGTGTCGGAGACGACTGCGCAAGCGTCGTTGTGGATGGAACGGTGTGTCACTTTGAGTCCTGTCTCCCCTTGTCTCCCTCCAGGCCACGGACGCTCGCAGAGCTTTCCCCTGCTGGGACGAGCCAGCTATCAAAGCCACCTTTGACATCTCCCTCATCGTTCCCAAGGACCGAGTAGCTTTGTCAAATATGGTATGTGTCATCACACCCCTTACGTAACCTGCAGCCAGTGTGTGCTTCACCTTTGGCTGCTGGTTTGTTTGACCGCAGGTGAAATCTAACCAGGCTTGTTTTTGTAAGAGCTCTGCGTGCGCAGACATTGTCACATGGTTAAAAACAAACAAACGCAACGACCCTCCAGGCTAACACAGCTCACCCTAGCTGTAAAACCTTGTGGTATTTGTATTTGCTGGGTGGATTGACGTTAAAGGGAGCATTAACCCTTCACCAGCAGCAGGTATCACTCTCAATACATTGGCACTAGCATACTATGGAGTAACGTACTTTTGACTATTTGGACAGAAAACAGCCATCGCTGCCTGAAAGTTGAGAAGTTGCACTTCACAGCCAAATTACTGTCATTACGGTAATGACTCGCCAGCTTCCGTCAACAGAGTGAATATGATTACCGTAATGGCAGCAACATGGCTGTTACCAACTTCCAGGAACCGATGGACATTTTCTCCTTCTCCCAGCTCCTTCTTCACACCAGGTAGGAAACTGAGTGACACTTCTCAGCTTTCAGGAACTGTTTGACATTTCCTGATGCACAAATAGTCACAGAATTATGGTACTCAAAAGTATTCAAACACAAATGTATCGGCAGTGATACCGGATAGAAGGTTTACTTGTTGCGAAACGTTAATATGACCAGTAATATGAATATGAATATTTTTGCAAAGTTTTAGACAGAATCTCTCCAGAAGCAAAAGTCATCTACGAAATCTCCACATTCACATTAATCACAACAGTGATCTCATGACTTCCATGTCCACATGTACCAAAACGATCCTTGTTTCCTCTGTTTTCCTCGGCTCTGTAGCGAGAAAGTGTGCGTCCAAATGCATCTGTGGAAACGCATCAAGAGACTGTAGTTCATCCTCCAGGCCATTAGGTGGCGCAGAAGAAGAGATAGCGGAGCCGCACTTTCTTGTCTGCTAAGAAAATAGAACCGTCCAAGATGTGTTTTTTGAGGAAAAACGTCTGCGGAAAATGAATAGTGTCAAGAGTTACTGTGATAAGATCTGCTTCGTTGTAATGCAGTGAATGGAGGTGTGCTTTCAGGTCTGTCGTAGTCCAGTGCTTTTTCTGGAGTTTGGAGCTCTGCGCTGCCTTCCACCATCTTTCATACAGCGTACATCCACTTAGTGTGTGACGTCATGCACGGCCCTGTGCGACGTTTGTGCCGGAAGTCTCATAGTGGAATCGTAGTTTTCAACTTTGAATATGCTTATTTTGATACTCATTTGAATAGTTAGTGAACAGCGAAGTTGGTTGACAGCCTTAGTCTGGACTGGACTTTACAGGGGTTATTGTGTGATCTCTCCCTCATCCAGAATGTCATCGATCGAAAGCCATATCCAGAGGATGAAAACCTGGTGGAGGTGAAGTTTGGCACCACGCCCATCATGTCCACATACCTCGTAGCTTTTGTTATTGGCGAATACGACTTTGTGGAGAGTCAGTCATCAGACGGCGTCACGGTACGCGTCTACACGCCCGTGGGCAAAGCAGAGCAGGGGAAGTTTGCACTGGAGGTAAGTGCTTCGTTTCCCGCCCGTCACTTTATTTCCACAGATGGTTGAAATTCTCTTTTGCTGGGTTAATTCGTAGGCGCCACTCATCCAATACTAGGTTGGGTCGTTTGCTCAACAAAGGGGGGTGTGAGTTTCAGGTGAGTGGAGTGTTTAGTTTCCCCAATGTACATGTCTGTGCACACAGCGTACACAACATTGTCCGACTTGTTCTTGGGTGTTTTGTCCTTGGGATGGACAGACTAAAGCAATTAAATAACCACAAAGGGGTACATCGCTTCACAAGGCCACTCCTTTGAGGATGACAACGTCCACATCTTGGCCAGGGTAGGCCTGCTTTTAGAGGGGAGTCCAAGAGGCCATTTTTGATAAATTAGAAAAAACGTCTCTCAACAGATGAAGGGGTGGGCTACGACACCATTTATTCAGAACTTACAATGCAGTCCTAAGATCTCTCCTCAGGAGGGTCAGTAACCACTCAGACAGATGCAGCTGTCAGTTCTGACGGAATCTCCCAGCCCTTTGTGTGAGCTAAAGACCCAGCTTAGCATTAGTAGCAGAACTCCCCGCTAGTCAGTTCAGAACTGAAGAAGCTTCTGGGATGAGTGGGGAAACATCTTCAAACCAGTCCAGTTGCCTACAAATGAACCCAGCAAGATACCATGAAATGGATGACTGAGAACCTTCACAGACATGTCCACCGACACAGTGTTGTTCCCCCCCCGCAGGTGGCGACCAAGACCTTACCTTTCTACAAAGACTACTTCAGCGTTCCTTATCCTTTGCCTAAAATCGATCTCATAACTATTGCTGATTTTGCTGCTGGTTCGTAGTCGCCCAACCATTTTCATTTTATTTTTGCTTGTATTGACTAAATTGAAATGACATTTCTGCTCTTTCCTCCCGTATAGGTGCCATGGAAAACTGGGGCCTTGTTACGTACAGGTACAAAATTAGATTCCAGAGTTAAGTCTTTAGTGTCATAAAAAAAAAAAAAAACATTTTTTAGACACACGGCTTATGGAGGTACATATTAGAATAAAACTTGTGTGAAGAAGGAGCTAGGAGAAGGAGAAAACCCCCATTGATTCTGAAAAGTTGAGAAGGTTGCAGTCATTACGGTAATGACTTGCCAACGTCCAGCCACAGAGCCAGTGGGACTGTTCTCCTCCTCCTGGTCCTTCCTCACACCAGATAGGGGAACTGAGTGCAACTTCTCAGCTATAGCTCAAATAGTCATGTAATTACGGTACTCCAAAGTATGCTTGGGCGAATGTCCCCTCGGTGTTAAAGTGTTGAACCTGAGTGTCTGCTGCCTCACAGGGAAACGGCGCTCCTCATCGACCCGGAGAACTCCTGCTCGTCCTCCAGGCAGTGGGTGGCACTGGTGGTGGGTCACGAACTCGCCCACCAGTGGTTCGGGAACCTCGTCACCATGGTAACCAACTGTCAGACATTGTAGTTTGCACTGATAATTGATTAGACACAAAACACCCAATGTTTGGGCTTTTTCATCGTGTGTGTGTAGGAGTGGTGGACCCATTTGTGGCTTAATGAGGGATTTGCCTCCTGGATCGAGTATTTGTGCGTGGACCACTGCTTCCCAGAATATGACATCTGGACCCAGTTTGTCTCAACCGACTACACCCGCGCTCTGGACCTGGACGCGTTGGACAGCAGCCATCCCATCGAGGTGCTTCAGCCTTCGCGTTCCTTTCTTCTTTTGAGTTATTGATTCCGTCCTAGACAACCTGCTTTATAGCCCAAGGTGTTCAAGGTCACCGCTAGCATCCATCAGCTCAGAACAGAGATGAGATATGTTTATTGATCGTTCACCCAAAGTGAAACTGTACATATTCATCTGCCCTGTAAAGTCCGGTCCAGACCGAAAATCTTTCAACATGTAAATATGTGCATCCATTTGCAATAGAATGTTGCAGCGCTTCACTGAGGCACCGAGCTGCGACCTCATGTAAACTACTGTCGTTTCCACAGCAACAAGTGCCTTGCGATGTGCTGTAAAGCCGAACAGCACAACAAACCAGTCAGAGAACTCGGCTCCTATCTGCGAATTTCCACAGTGCGCGCTGTGGTGATTCTCTTTTTGGTTTTGTTAGCATAACAAGCTAGTGCTGTGAAGTGCGTCGCCGTTCTTGTCCTTTGACCGAAGGTTAGTATGTTTGTAGCTGGATACAGCCACAGACGTGATCCACGTGTGTACCAGTCACTAGCTCACAGCTGATTGGTCACCTCTTATCTGGGAATTTCCTGGTGTTTCTCTGTGTGATTTTGCATGGCGTGATTGCGCTTTGAAAGGATTTATCTGTGCATCGTTCTTCTCCTCTGTCCAAAAGTTAGCATGTGTGTTAGCTTGTTTGTAGCTGGATGTGTCACACAGCCTCAGGCACGCCTCTCGTGTGTACTTGTCGCTAGCTCGCAGCTGATCCAGATGTTTGTGACGATCTGAACTTGACCAGGTAGAATCCTCTGGAAGTTCTAGCAATGACCAGCAACGGGACCATTTCCCCGCTGTAGTGGGACTTCTGTGTTTGCAGAGTAAATAAAACGGACCGAAATGTGATTTATTTATTTATTTAGGCGGAAAATGATGGGAAGGTGCTCACTTTTAGTCTCTATCACTTGAAGGAAGCAAGGACGGAGAACTGCGAAAAAACGAAACATGTCGGCCAGATTCAACGCGGACGTACGAGTCATATACAACCCTTGGCAAAAATGATGGAATCACCATGTTCATTCACTTGTTGAAGTGAAAAAAGCATATCACAAAACTAAAGTCATTTAAAATGGAAACTTTGTGGCTTTAAGAAACACCAAAAGAAAAAAATAGTGCTAGTAGTAGGTGTGGTTGTAGATGCAGGGGTATAGATGCTCACAACGCCGTAGGACGTCCACGTAGGGTACGACGTAGGGTACGACGTAGGGTACGACGTAGGGTACGACGTAGGGTACGACGTAGGGTACGACGTAGGGTACGACGTAGGGTACGACGTAGGGTACGACGTAGGGACCACATCAGTTCAAATTCAACCTGGAGCCATAAATTGGTCTGAAGTTTCCCTGAAGGGATTATGGAACCAGATCTCAATCTAATCCATCCACACGTCTCTGCTCTGCCCTCCAATTGGTGGATTTGTTCTGCAGGTGAACGTGAGCCATCCGTCCGAGGTGGATGAAATCTTTGACACCATCTCCTACAGCAAAGGAGCTTCTGTGATCCACATGTTGCACAACTACATCGGAGACAAGGTTGGAGGCTGTTTTCTCTCTCTCTCCTTTCGACCATCTTCACTGTGTCGTATTGTCTGTAACTTCCAGTCTGAGCGATCTGCCCTGTGTCTCTCCACAGGACTTCAGGAAAGGAATGAACGCCTACTTGTTGAAGTTCCAACATAAAAATGCCTCGACAGGTGAGTCTGCTGCAGATATTTGTCACAGCATGAAGCAGCTGTGTGTGTTTTGAACTCCTTTGCCCCGCTGCTGCGGCCCCCAGAGGACCTCTGGGACTGTCTGGAGCAGGCCAGTGGGAAACCCATCGCTGCCGTGATGGGCTCGTGGACGAAGCAGATGGGCTTCCCAATCATTGTAGTGGATCAGGAGCAGGTGAGCTGCACTGGATGCAAGCTGAGGGACTGGAGGCAAACGTTTGGGTCAAAGGTCAACCGCGTTCAGGCCCCAGTGTTTGTTTTTAACATGCAGTGACCAGGCAGCGCATATCTGTGACACTGACTCTGATGTTGCAGCAAGGGGACGAACGCATCTTGAAGATATCCCAGAAGAAGTTCTGTGCCAGTGGACCACATGATGGTGAGTGTTTGTGGAGTCCAACTTTTTCTTTTATTAATGGGGATGTTCCACCACTCAACTCAGTTCCACCCAGCGTTTTTGCATTTCCATTGAGGTTCTAAGCGAGGTGAGGTGGTACGAAACATACGTCACGGACTGCCATCGTTCTGATTGGTCAGACAGAGGGACGTCCTCCGGTCGGTCCCTACGGACAGAGGGACGTCCTCCGGTCGGTCCCTACGGACAGAGGGACGTCCTCCGGTCGGTCCCTACGGACAGAGGGACGTCCTCCGGTCGGTCCCTACGGACAGAGGGACGTCCCAAGTGCTACCTTCTACCGGCGATAGTGATTCAGTTCCTTATTCCTCATCTCATTCTCATTGAACGTGTCTGATGTGTTAAACACGCTGTGGTCCGTTAATGAAGAACAGACATTTGTGGGATTTTTGATCATGTCCTGCTCCATCTCTTTTCTCTCGCTGTGTCACAAAATTCTTGCAGCAACTTTTCCATCTCCTCCATGTTACATATTATTTATGTGTTTATGTCACAGTGAGCAACGCTGTTGCAGCAGTTTTGCGCAGTCAGCACTGTGATGTTAGAACACACATGGAAGGGGAACTGAATTGTAATGGAAAAGTCCTGAATGGAACCAAACCGAGTAGAGTCGAGCTGGAGCTGTGGGGTGGAAAAGCAACATTAGTATCCTCAGTAGCACCAACAACAGCATCAACTTTTCTTGCTGGAGTCCAACATACAGACGTTCTCACTTACATAAAACAAACATACATGTGCACAAACTAAACAAACAAAATGGCAGCTCCCTAAATATTAAATAAACCACATAGGAACATTATATGTTCTACAAAATCCCTGAACGCATTCTTTACGTTCAGATTTCATTCCTCCTTTTTGAGCTTGTGACCGTGTCTTCACAGCATTAGCTTGAAATGCTATGCTAACAAAAAAAAAAAAGAAACACCAGAGCGTGTGTTGTGGAAATTCACAGATAAGAGATAAAAGACATGAGTTCTCTGGGGGGTTGTTGTGCTGTTACTTTATGCCACGTCACAATGCACCTGTTGGCTTGAACACTTAAAGTTTACATATTTTATGTGAGGTTGCAATGAGCCGTCACCCTTCTGTACCTCAGTGAGAACTTGGCTGTTGCAGGAGTATTCTGTTGATGTAGATGAACGTAGTTGCGCCTGGAATCTTTGGTCTGGACTGGACTATATGATATCACACACACACACACACACACACACCACAAAACACAAAGTGTTTGCCAGTTCCATCGCAGGAACTGCACTTCACTCCTCGTCGTTTGCCCGACAGGTGAGGACTGTCCAAACTGGATGGTCCCGATTAGTATTTGCACCAGCGAAGATCCGAAATGCACCAAGCTGAAGGTTCTGCTGGACAGACCGGAGACCACAGTCACACTGAGCGGCGTCACGCCAGACCAGTGGGTGAAGGTGAGGACTTGACATGATCACTTTCAGGATGAATGATTGAAGTCTGGTTGATGATTGATTATCGACACATTGAAGTCTGACCTTTTTGCCCTCCACCGCCTCACAAACGTCTGACCCGCTCGTGTCCCTGCTGACAGATCAACCCTGGGACCGTTGGCTTCTATCGCATCCAGTACAGCTCGTCCATGCTGGAGAGTCTGCTGCCGGGCATCAGAGACCTCAGCCTGCAGCCAGTTGACCGACTGGGACTGCAAAACGACCTCTTCTCCCTTGTGAGATGCGCACACACAGACACATACCAACAATATAAGAAGCTTATGCGTGTATTAGCACGTGAACATCCAACTAATGGAAGATTAGCAGTGTCTGGAGGAAGTATGAGTTGAAAATCCCCAAAAACAATGAAGGAACTGCAGCCTGAAGCCCAATTGCTTCTGCGTTGAACTGACATGGACCCTACATGAAGATCCTACGCTGTCCTGAGTGTTTCTACGTCTGCATCGGTCGTTCTGCGTAGCTCCGCGTTGGATCTCGCTGCCGTATTTTATTTCCTGGTTATCATCTTTGTTTACTTCTAGCATTGGCAACTGAAAGAGCGGGTTTTGTTTCTGTGGTAAAACCAAGATCAGCATCATTTTTCATGAAGCCAAAATATGAAACACGGCAGCGAGATTCAACATGGAGATATGAGACACATTAACTTAGACGGAGATACACTCATGGCTTTAAACCAAACAGACTCATTATATGCTGCTGCATGAACGCACCATGTACATATTTGTTGTTATTATGAGGTGTCGGGGAGAGGGGTCAAAGGCTGGAGGTCGGGGTGTGAGGCGATGACACCTAGATATGGAAAGTATTTGGATTCACCGTCCAGACGTGAAGCCGAGGCTGGTGTATTAAATTTTTTTTCACCATTTGACCAGGTTTGAAGAAAGTGTGTAAACAGGTATTTACGCAACATCTCGTCTGCATATGTACATGGACTGAGTTTTTGTAGTGTCTACCTGCCACTGTTTGGTCAAACTGGGCTCCATCCAATAGTTGTATCCAGATGTTTCTCAGATGCCCCCTTTGTTTCTGTGCCGTCAGTCTCGTGCGGGGATGATCAGCACTGTGGAGGTGCTGAAGCTGATGGAGGCATTTGTCAACGAGCCCAACTACACCGTGTGGAGCGACCTGAGCTGCAACCTGGGAGTACTGTCCTCGCTGCTGTCACACACCGACTTCCATGAGGAGATTCAGGAGTTCATCCGTGACCTCTTCACCCCCATCAGCATGGAGCTGGGCTGGGACAGCAAACCAGGAGAAGGTCGATGAACCGAACTGCATTTTTTCGCACTGCAAAAACTCAAAATCTTACCAAGAATATTTGTCTTTGTCAGTCAGTTGTAGCTTGTAGTGAGAAAGAAAATCCACTGTGTTCACTGGGAGATTTTCCAGCTTTCATCGTTTTCATTGTTAGATTGAAACAAGTGAAAAACTTCTACAGTTTTTGCAGTGAACTGTTCCAGACTAGATCTAGAACCTGAGTGGGATGTCCTTCTGCTGCAGGTCACCTGGATGCGCTGCTCAGAGGTCTGGTTCTGGGGAAGCTGGGGAAGGCGGGACACAAAGCCACACTGGACGAGGCGCGGCGGAGATTCAAGGACCATGTGGAGAGCAAGCAGGTCCTGCCTGCAGACCTCAGGAGCCCGGTACGCAACACCAGTCTCGGTGTATCACTGGCGCTACATTCACACTAGCATACTTTGGAGTACTGTAATTATGCGACTGTTTGCGCTCTCAGAAAATGTTGAACAGTTTGTGGAAGCTCAGAAGATTGAGAAGCTGAGATGATAAACCATTGTCTCAGCCATAGCTTTCACCTGTTTATTTCACAAGTTCATTTGTTGGAATCCTCCATAGGTTCTTTTCCACGACACAGCTCAATTCAGTTCGACTCTACTCCACTTGGCTTTTTCGCATTTCCACTGCTGATCGAACCTGGTACTTTTAGTGGACATAGTACTGGTACTTTTACTAAACGTGTGACGTTGCAGAGTGCCGGCCTCTGATCAGCACAGGACTCTACCGTGGTGATGGGGAAAACACTTCTTTTAGCTGTGCTGAATCAGGAGAATCACTGAATTGTGTTTCAGTGCCCTACACCCCCACACGTCAGTCTCCAAGAAAACAGAGTCTCCAATGACACCAGAAAAAGGGTTTTGTCGCGTATAAAAATGCCATCATGACGGTTTCGCCGAGCCGAGTTAGAACTGTGACATTGAAAAGCGCCAGAGGATGAGAGCAGAGTGTGTGTCACCTGTCTTCGACCCCTGGGTCTGGTCCGTTCTCGTGATGAAGACAGTAAAAGGTTGGGTGTAGAAGTGGAGGTTTGCAGTGTTGGGCGGAGGACTTACAGGATGAGTTTCCTTCCAGGAAATAGCCGGCCCCACGTGTGTGTGTGTGTGTGTGTGTGACCTCTGCAGTCATTTTGTCTTCTTTCTTTCATCAGGTGTATTTAACGGTGCTCAAGCACGGCGACAGCAGCACGTTAGAAACGATGCTGAAGGTAAGGCAGTGCCCACAGTCACTCGTGAAGCTCCATCAGATGTCTCATGGCTGTTCTCCATCTCCTCCATCAGCTTCATAAGCAGGCAGACATGCAGGAGGAGAAGAATCGCATCGAGCGAGTGCTGGGCGCCATCTCTGCCCCTGACCTCATCCAGAAAGTCCTCACCTTCGCCCTATCGGTACCATTGTGTAACTTTTGTTTCTGAAGTCCACACCAGTGTTTCCAGAAACATAAACTTTAAACGTCCACCAACTTGCATCCACTTGCAACAGAACATTTCAGAAACGGTTCACAGTGTCACTGACCTCACGTAACCCTGCAGAAAAACTTACAAGGACTATTTGTCTTATTTTTCATGAAATGTCTCATTTCTAGTCATAAAATGTCGTTACACCTGATATAGCCTAGGGGTAGGGTGATGACACCCTGATAAATCCTTTGGAGGCACAACAACATGTGCAGGAAAACGTCGAACACATCTCCTGGTCTTCTGTCCCACAGGAAGAGGTTCGTCCTCAGGACACGGTGTCCGTCATCGGAGGCGTGGCGGGAAGCAGTAAACAAGGCCGCAGAGCAGCCTGGAAGTTCGTCAAGGACAACTGGGAGGAGCTGTACAACCGCTACCAGGGCGGCTTCCTCATATCGCGACTCATCAAGGTAAACGAGGGGCGACAGCTGCGTAGCATGAGCTCAGTGCCATCGTCAGTGTCCGCAGTGTGTTTATCAGTGTGTTACCGGTGATGGCGCTTCTGCTTGGAAGGAAGGTGTGCTTCAGATTTGGGACACGGCATGATGGGAATCAGTTGGACTCAGATAAAAAGTTCACCCAGCTGAGCGCTGGCATGCTAAGATAGTCTATGTAGCATAGAGTCTAATTACAGCGGTGATGTCTAGTTTAGCTTTGCAGCGTTAACTCAGCAATGTAAGATCCTGAATTTGCGGTTTCCCATTCAGACTCCCCAGAGGTTTCCTCAAGTCTTGTGTTGGTGTTTGAATATCTTCTTTACAGAAAACATCCAAAGAGCCAAATTGCTATAGTTACGGTAATGAACAAACTGAGTGGGATTACCGTAATGACAGCAGCATTGCTGTTCAACTCTCAGGAACCGTTTGATGTTTTCTAATGCACAAATACTATGTCATTACGGTAGTCCAAAGTATGCTAGCACTAATGTGGAGTCAGAGATGCCATGGCTGTACCAGTGTTGTTTATTTTTTAGCACGCTGTCCATTCAGGTTTGTGGTTTGTTGTTGCAGCTCACAGTTGATGGATTCGCCATAGACAAAATGGCTGCTGAAGTAAAGGTGAGAGGTCGTTACACAATCTGATGTCATGTGTTCACATCTAAATGAAGAAATTTTGTCAGTGTAATATCTCTATTTTCTTAAGAGAACATATATCCATTTCTTTATTCTTCCTACTTACTAACTTCTGCCTTGCTCGAATCGATGAATCAACATTCAGACGGTCACATAGTGAATTGTGAAGAAGGAAAAGAAGAGGTCAGAAAACTTGTCAAACAGGAGCTTGAGGTTATGGAGGTGGAGGAGGAGTTTTACATGAGTAAAAAATAAAAGTTAATGTAGCTGTTGTAGCTGGAATTTTTGATTAGCTTAAACTATCGTTGTAGAATTTGTTGGAAAATGTGATATTAAAGGCTTTTTACTGCAGGAAGACGTCAGAAGACATCTGTTTAAATGTGGGTCTGCTGCTGGACCCGTCATGGTCCCACGGGCCACAGGTTGACAAAGCACCCGATGATTCCACGAGCGCGTAGATACATAGTTTGTGTGTCTGGAGTCATAGGTAGTAGTACTAGTAGTAGTATTGGTCCTCGTTGCGGTCCACGGACCAAAGGTTGAGAACCCTTTGACTTTCCAGGTGAAAGGTCGAGGGCTGTGAACACACTACTGCTGTTCATTTACTATGATGTCATTTTTTTGTGATTTTCCCTGAAACCATTAACATGTCGGAGTCACATAGACACATAAACACTACAACTCTACACACGTAAACTATGTGTCACGGGTGATCATCGCCGTGACAACCGTAGGTGGTTTTCTACAGATCCAGCAGCAGACCCACATTAAAATCACTCAACAAGGGATTTTATTCTGAAGTTGAAGTTGTTAGACTTCCCCTTAAAAAAGGTTTTGTTAATTAAAGAGAAAAAACAAAGGCGCGTTCACCTCGGGATAGCGTTGGACCTTGAGGGACCATCTCACGTCATGTCTTTCCGTCCCTGCAGAGTTTCTTCGAGAGCCACCCGGCGCCGGCGGCCGAGCGCACGGTGCAGCAGTGCTGTGAGAACATCCTACTCAACGCCGCCTGGCTGAAGCGCGACGCCGACGACGTCCACCAGTATCTACTGCAGCGCAAGTCACCCCCCGTCTGAGCCGCCACCGCCTCTTCCAGCCCCTCACCCCTCCCTCCAGCGCGGACCTCCCAGCATCATAGCTGCCTCGGCCCCCACCCCCCCACTACAGACCGGAGCGGGACGAGCGGGCGTACTTTCTGCAGGCTTCATTTCTCTAAAGGAACTGGACGGAACACGTAGACAAAGCCACGAATTGAAGAACGTGTTGGAGACACAGAGACTCTTTCTACATTAACAGATCATTTTTAGTCAGACCAGGAATGTAGTGTTACCCCCATTCTGTCCACGAGCATCTGTCCAACGACCCCCCCCATCCACTTCTGCGTTCTAGCTGAGATAACTGTGAATTACCTCCCCCCTTCCCCCCATTCGACGTCCTGCCGCCTCTCATTTGAATGCATGAAGTGTGATTGGCTGCTTTGTTTTCTGTCCCTCCTCCCTCCCTCATTCTGATTGGCTGGAAGGAGAAGTAGCACGTGGGCAGAACGGGGCTAATAACGTTAGTATGTGTTGTCGTTTCCGACGGCACTGACTCGTCGTCGCTCACACACCGGATGAGGCGAGCTGCGTTAGCATGGTACTACATTAAGTGTCTAATGCAAACATTTTGCAGATGATGTTCCTTTAAAAAGATTTCAAATCAATTTCAATCTCAACCCCCCTACCCACCCCCCCACCCCTTGGAGCTCGGTTCAGAGTTTGTATAGTTTGAATCAACAAGCATCTTTAGGAAGAAAACAAAGGAAGGAAGCTGTTTCTTGATTTACCACACGAGACAAATGAAGATATCGGCGTGTTTTTATAGACATCAGATGCAGTGATTTATTTAAATGTTCAGATAATCGTATACACTGAGAAACAAAGGAGAGAAGAAGAAGAAGAAGAAGAAAAGAAAGATCAACACTACTTTTCGGGGCCTTTTCTTTGAGACGTAACATCAGGAAATGCCCTGTGATTGGGTTGGGAGTCCGCACGACACGGCAAGTCCCGGTCTGGACTTGACGGACGTGACTCAGCTGTTGTTCTTGGAAGCCTTAAATTGGTCGGCTGGTTTGCAGGAAATGTAGAAACGCTGATGCGGTGATAAGAGTGACCTCCACCCGACGACAGTTGTATCTAATGTGACCGATTATGCAGACTTGTTGAACGAGTATATCTATAGAATTTACAATTTGATGTGGTTTTTGAACACGTACCCCTGAAGTCATCCAACCTGTTGTCGAGACTCTTCCCCTGCCCCCTCCCCGGAACATTTGTTGTTGGGTTTTTGTTTCTTTTATTTTGTTAAAAACTACAGTTGGTGTTCATTAAAGTGAAAACAGATTCTAAAAGCAAACATTTTACGGTTGAATTCTGTGAGTTCAAATACGGATGAGGAACACGATTGGTAGAAATGTTTCAGCCCGGATGATTTCAATCTACAGAAACAAGGGTTTGTCAGTCAACATTGTTTTGGAGCACTGAGTATGTTTACTTTGTGTGAATCAGGGGATTTTTGAATTTTGGTGTTTGATGCTTCCGATCTAAAAGGCTGATGGAAACATGTCTAATAAGTAAAGCTCTTATTGTCTTCACATGACAATGTAATGTGGTGACAAAAAGAATCCACACAGTTGTTGACAAAAGGGAATTTCCACATCTGAAATACTGTTTGTTGAATGGCGCAATTAAACATGGGGTCAGTTGTTCAAAGGTAATCTGATCAGATTTTGAAAAGGGAAAGAAGGAATCTGAAATCAGATTAGATCATGATCCAATACTAGTCTAATAGTTCATCTGGATCGAACCTTCAGTTTGTTTTATTCAAAACTTTTCAGTAGCATTTGGAAAACTAGGAAACAGGTTAACCGTGATCCCAACAGGCTGGAACCTCAAGGATTTCAGGACTGGGATTTCCAAATCCGGACCATTTTGATCCAGATAAAATTTTTTTGAACAACTGGCTCCTAGTTCGTGAATATAAATGACTGAATGTTGATTGCCAGCCACTGTGGCTGAAGAGAAGATGGCAAAGTGTTCAGTGTTTGGAGATTCATCAGCAGCACTTGGAATCAAACGGGGGTTTCGTTACGTAGCCCTATCGAGGATTCCGTTTCAAGAACCTCGGCTGTGTGTGGAGACAAGCCCCACCAGACCACTGATCCTGTTGGTGATTTTCATAGAGGGGAGAGCACTTCAGGGAACTGAGGACCGCATCACTGCTTTTTGCTGGCTATGGGGTGCTGTTGGCTCCATCGGTCTGTGACCTTCAGCACTCACTGGACACGTTTGTGTCTCACGCCGAGAGTGAAGCGACTGGGATGAGGACCAGCAACTTCCATGGTTCTTAGCAGGAACATGGTGGATTGTCTACTCCAAGTTGGGAATGAGTCCTTAGGGATAGGGTGAGGAGCTCCGAGTTGAACCCCTCTTCCTTTGCGTCAAGAGGAGCCAGTTGATGTTGGTGCCTCCCACGGGAGGTGCTCCAGGCACGTCCAGCTGGGAGGAGGCCTCAGGGGAAGACAGAGGACCTGGTAGAGAGATTACATCTCCACCCTGGGGAAGTCGGGGGCTCCCTGTTGAAGCCGCTACCCCTGCAACCCGACCTTGGAAAAGGGGATGAAATGAATGGATGGAGAATCATGGCAAATTTTATTTTTAAAAAAACCCTTATGGTCAAACATTAAAACTAAACCTGTAAATAATTCAAGCACTTCACCAAACAAATTAAAGGTGCATCTAAAGAAAGTGAATATCATGGAAAAGTTCATTTTTTCAAGTAATTTAATTCAAACAGTGAAACTTAATAAATACATTTCAGATACATTCAAACACTGAAATTTTTAAGCAAAAATCCAGCAGAAGTGAGATGATATTTTAACTATTTGAACACTGATTTTCTCAAACCTGACAACAAGTAATACTTTAAGAAACAAAGCTGTAGGCTTCGGTTATCAAGACTAAATCAAAAACATTCTTGACCAAAATCGCCGCCGTTTTCTTTGATAATTTGACTGTTGAGACAGGTGAAACCAACTTTCCTGACGAGCTCCATCGTCGTTCCATGTTTCGTCCATCGGGTGGCGCCTGTCTGCGCGCTGCGGAGATGAGGAACATGAAGAAGAAAACTTGGTTTCCCCAGCAGGGTGCTGCTGTTCAGATGAGGATGCAGGTGAGGAATTGTCAGCTGTGTAAATCCACTGTGCGCCTTGTGAAGCGGCTTCCAACTACACAAAGCACACAGAATCGTTTCGTAGCGCTGATGCGAAGTTTCACTTTACGAAGCAGCGTCGCTTTGTTGGAAACTTCCACGGGTTGAACGCAAACCAGCTAGCAGCTAGCATGCTAGCTGGTTGATCTGATAAGTAGCGTTCAAGAAATAGATTTGAAAAATTCAAACTTCATTCCAAGAGACCAAGCTAATGTGTCGCTTAATTCCGATTCGACTGGAGCACGTTTCTTCTCTTTATGTACGTATTTATTTCATTTTTACAAATATGCACCGTTTCCAATTTTACAAGTACGAGCCACAGTTGTCAACTAGCGTGTTAGCATGCTAGTTAACGCGAAATACTACCGATACTGTTTAGTTCTTTTTCACCGCCAGTTCTCTAAATAATCGCCACAACTGAATGATTAGGCGAATCTTGAGCTTCACGTTTAACGCTGAGTACAAGTAGAAGAAAATATCGACTTGTAATTTGTGGCAAAGGTCGACAGCTGATACCGACAGGTTTATTTTTAACCATTCTGTTTCCTGTTGAATCCACTTTCACCGTGGGAGGAAACAAACAGCAGATCAGGTGTGTATGCTCAGGTCTGTATCAGCAGGTGTCTTCGTGACCTTATTTCATATTTGGAGTATAAGAAGACATATTAAACAGTGCATATGATATCAAGATTCTCCGAAATGTCCATACGTTCAACTGTAGAAGCCGGGTCCTTTGTATTGGCATTGTACATTACAACGGAGTAGTATGGGTCTTTCAGTTACACGGCAAAATAAGTATAGGAAACAAGATACAAATACAAATCCATTATGGGCGCTATATAAGTCGTCAGCTTTTACTTGTATAGCTCCAAATCAGTCATTAATCAAAAAAAAAAGAAAATTAGTTATTCGTTATATTTATTAGTTAAAAGTGACTGATTAGTGACTTTATACCGTGACACATTAACAGAATAAATGCAGATTAAAAATGGGACCTTTTGTTGTCACTTTGTCAGAATGGAATGTGCGTAGCTGAAGTGGATTTGACTGATCCTTTCCATGAATTACAGTGACACACACACTTTTGTTATTATAATCTTGTTGGTCTTGTGATGGGCGAAACCGTTATTTTAAATGTACTGAATCAATAAAAGATTTGTTTGCAGAATCATTCAGTTGCATTAAAAAATGGCTCAAGTAAGTCGTACTTGATTTGTTTAATGGTGTGCTGTGAACTCTACTCCCTGTACTGTATATTTAAATATATATTGATATGTGTCGTTCGCAGTGGGGAACGAACGAATCAGATCACCTGCAGCTGTCCAGTGATGGGCAAAATAGTTCTTAGGTACACTGAATCATTAGAAGAAAAAGTCGCTGGCAGTCTGATACCGTTCTGTCGTTCACGCACAGGATTCATTTGAGAATTGTAACACAAATGTAGGAACCGAACTAGAAAAGCAAAGAGTTCAGACCTCCACCAATCAGCTCATTTCTACCCTTACTGTGATTTCCACCCAATATCATGGTCCTCCATTCATTTGATCTCCTCATGACCTGAGCTTTTTTTCTTTTAATAATAAATCAAAAAACAACCTCGTCCCTGGGTGGGCTCCAGCCCCCGACCTTTGTGTTAACAGACAGACCCACTAACCACTGGTCCACAGAGACAGTCCACTGCTGCTGTTGTGGAGTTCTAGACACAGATGATGAAAATGTCCCTATCTGACAATGAGGAAGACTCCTTCAACAGATTCCTGGATCCAGATGGTTCCAGAACACCACCAACATTTAATCATCTGGTCCTGGTCCATTAGCAGCAGTCACTGAACGTTTCAGTAGAATACATTCAGAACTTTGTCATTTTGCTAGCAGACAAAGACAGATAAACTGCTCCCAAACATAACCACCTTGTAGGAGGTAACAAGTGATTACTGAGAGCGTCCCAGATGAAGTGTTTGTGTCGTGTGCTTCCAGGCCGTCTGGTGTCATCCAGGCGCTGACTGACTGACTGATGCCTCCGCCATGATGCTGAGCTGCAGCACCCTGGTCTTCACCCTCCTGCTGTCCCAGGCCAGAGGCTTCCTAAGCTTCCTGGAGGACGACGACACCCTCATTCCTGAAGAGTGGGTGCTGCTGCACGTGGTCCAGGGCCACATCGGGGCAGGGAACTACAGCTACCTGCGCCTCAACCACGATGGCAGGATCATCCTGCACATGCGTAGCCTCAAGGGCGACGCCGACCTGTACGTGTCAGATAAAACGCTGCGTCCGAGCTTCGACACCTACAAGCTGCAGTCGGTCACCTGCGGTCAGGACGTGGTGGTCGTCCCCGGCGACTTCTCCAGGCCCGTGGGCATCGGCATCTACGGCCACCCGTCCCACCTGGAGAGCGAGTTTGAGATGAGGGTGTTCTACGACCAGACGGCGCCTCTGGACCCTTTCGATACGGGCTCCTGCACCGCGGATGACGGACAGAGGCCAGCGCAGAGCTCTCAGGCAGCAGACGAGGACTTCCAGGAGGAGGAGTCCATATTCTGGACTATTCTAATTGGACTTTTGAAAATCATACTGGAGATCTTGTTTTGAAAATGGTGCGACAGGGGATTCTTTTCTGGGAAAAATAATTCTTTTTCTGTCAGAAAATGTGAAACTCCAGTCCAATTCTAACACGATGAAAATTCAAACGGTTCTGACTCGTAATATTGTGGCCGTCCCCCTACGCCGTACCCCACTTGGAAATCTGGACATTTTACCAGTTTCATGAGAGAATGAAGGAGATGAACGTGGATTTTAACATGTTGTAGGTATTTCTAACTGATCTACAGTTCATCACTGGTCCGTCATTTGAAACCATGAAGTTCGCTCAGGGCTCACGTTGGGTGGATAAATCCATCCACAGCAATCGCGTCCTGCTCCGTCTCTATTCTCTCACTTGTCTGGGACACAAACCTACTGGCACGTGGAAAAGTGCCATGACTGAAATTACTCTACTATCATCATCATAGTTTCATATTGTCAATTTAAAAGAAGTGGTGGGTCCATGTCCCACCGTCCTGAAATCAACACATATGCCACAAATCCACCTTTGAACTCAGCATTTATTTAAGTGCTGCCTGATCAAACATTGACTGTTCATGAACCATCCAGTTCGTCCTTTCTGTATTATTTTGAATAGTTAAAACGATTTAAAACTGTCTGAACGCAAACTCGTCAGAAGAGACAGTTGTGAATCCGGATTTTTCAGCTCTTGCTGCGATAGATCGTCCTCTTTGGACCTGAACTCATAACCCCTGACTGTCATTACCCGACCCGTATAGGAAACCCCATTTGTTATAATTTGTTCTGTGAATTTGACAAAACAACACTACTTCCATTCACCGCCATCGTTTTATGACAGTCCATTTCCGAAGGCACAATAACAGAGCTTTTTTTTAAAATCACATTAATGTTCTTTCATAACCAAAGTCTCCTCCAGAGCAGCAAGATGTCTACGTTTTTAGTCGTTCCATTGTTTTCAACACATTATAGGTCTTTGTGTACAAGCAGTATACCCTTTGACAATGGATGACGAGATTAGCCCCGTATACAAAACATTCTTTACCGAAAAGATACAAGGACGACTTATTCATTTCGTAAAACAAATCTGTTTGCATCTGTTTGCTTCGTGATCCCACAGACGACACACTGTGACACCATCGCCATCTAGCAGTCATTCCTGGAATGACTCACTTCACATCCAGCATAGTCACAAGTTGTAACACTCAACCTGTGAATGAAACTGGAAGGCTCCAACTTCCTGTGGGACACAGGAAGTTATATATACCGTTCATCTACAGAAAGACCCATAGTGACAGACTTTAATACCAGGCAGGTTAGTAGTTGAACAGCAAGTGAAGGAAACGTCTCCAAACACGTCCACACGGAGACGAGTTTAGGTGAAGCAGAAACGTTTTTCTATACTCGCGACCTTTGGTCGTCTGAATCCGTTCATTTTTGGTCCCAGAGTGAATAAATGTGAAGACAACCTATCATCTTTCCTGATCTGATGATGTCACAGCTCCACCTCTCCTTAGTGTCATGCTAACTGGCTAACAAGAACAACAATTGCTGCTCACTGTGTTGCGTTCAGAAGCTACTGAATGTGATGTGTGTGTTCATCCGTCCACACTGTCTCATTTTGGTTCCATGTCTTCTCTATGATGGTGTATTTCTGTGGCAGTGTTGCAGCGCCATCCCTCAGCCTGGAGGATGTACTACAGCGTATTCATTCACACTTGTGGAGATGTTCATGTGTGGAACGTTTTTAAACGTTTTTAAAACGTTTCTGTCTCTGTGGACGTGGCCTCGCTCCCCATATTTACACAAAATGGGTTTGATGACTTTGTTTTAGCCTGTTTGACAAACTCCTGATTCAAATATCTGCAGTCCTCGAACTGCTTTGAGGGAACGTGTCACCACTGAGCAGAAATGTTCGACAGTGCCTTTGGATCAGTCGTCTGCAGGCAGAGCAGCCGCGCCGTTGTCCTCTTTATGAATAAAACGGTTGTTTTGCATCTCTGTCTCACACCTCTTTTTTTATTGACGGAAAGTTCTGTTTGGCAAAATACCGTAGGGACAGGTGGAAGATAGGTTCTATAGAAGAGCACATGGGGGGCTGGAGAGTTTGGTTACCATGGTACTTCACATCACTTCACATCCATGTTGCTGTTATTGCGGTAACAACTCGCTGGCCTCCAGCATCAGAATAGGATTACCGTAATGACAGCAACATGGCTGTTATCAACTTTCGGGAACCGATGGAGTTTTCTCCATCTCCTGGCTCTTTCTTCAGGTAAATGAACCGAATGACACTTCTCAGCTTTCAGGAACGGGTCGACATTTTCTGACAGCGCAAATAGTCACAGAATTATGGTACTCCAGAGTATGCTAGCACGAATGTAGCGTATGTGTGTATACGTATGTATACACACTATATACGTGAACAGATTGTTTGAGAGAATGCTTTACCTGAAACTGGCGAGGAACTAGATAACGAGACGTTATTGACTTTAAAATATATTTCAATAAGTCTTTTGTGCAAACAGAAACTTTATTTACATCAGATCGTTTACTAATCTTGGAAAAGAAGAAGAAGAAACCGACATTTGTTTGTTGTTTGTTTACAGTTTGTCTCCATCACGTCAGACTCGGAGCCAGCTCGATCCGGTTGATCCTCAACACCGTTTGCGGCTGGACGATGATCCGCTTGCTCTGATACCGATGTCTCCTCCAGAACCGCATCTGGACTTTGGGCCAGGACTCGGTCTTCTCGATCACGGTGGCCTCGACCCGGACCAGGTCCCGGGCCAGCAGCGGCCGGCCGACCAGGGTGAAGTCCTCCGCCCCGACCAGCAGCACCTTCTCCATTCGAAGCCGCTCTCCGCACCCGGCGTCGATGTCATTCTCGATCAGGATCAGGTCCTCGTCGGTGACTTTCCACTGGCGACCGGCGAAGTGCACCACCGCGAACAGCCGGCCGAAGTCCTGCCGGTCGATCCGCCGGTTCACGGTGTCCACCAGGGCGGCGTGCCGCCTGCGCTGCTCTTCCTCCGGGACGGGGACCCAAGGCGTCCACGGCGGACTAGACAGCGACGTCCGCGGCACCAAGTCCCCGCTGACGGAGCTCTGTGTTCGAGACGCAGCAGGGACGAAAGGCGAGCGTCCGGGTAACAACGCACTGGATGTCCTCCACAGCCGTGTCCAGCCTCTGCTCAGCGCCATCTTGATCGGAAATGCAACCAGAGATGTTCCTCTAAATCGGAAGAACGCGTGGCCATTGAGGTAGCTAGCTAAGTTTAGCTTGCGTCTCAGCTGACGTCTTCCAACATGTTGGCAGAGTTTATTTAATTTATCGACATGATTATTATTATTATTTTTTTTTTTTACTTTTCACCGTATTTTTTGTGCAATGAATAACTTGCTGGTAGACGGCAGATTTGTATATGTTCACCATAACATACGGTTAACGTAAATTGGTTCCGTCTGTCGTAACGAGTACACGTAGATCGTGTTTTTTTTTAAAACTTTTATTATGATTTATGTGTTAACAAACGGTGTATTAATTCGTTAGTCGTTTGATACGATGTTGTATATGTAACATTTACCTCAGTTCAGTGATAGTATTCAAGCCGTAAGGCAAACTTATCAGTCTTTTAACAGAGAACATCTCTGTAACTCCCCACTGCGCAAGCGTCAGGGGAAATACGTTTTGAATGCGAGCGGTTGTAGTTGAATGATCATTTGTACTGATCATTGTTACAGTTTATTGACTATTGTTATTTCAGATTCTGACCTAATGATGCAGACCCCTTGTCTCAGATTGTTAAAAGCAAATATATTTGTCCATTTTTTAAAACGATATTAAGAAAAATTAATTTTGTATTTCAAAACACTCAGGTTCACGCCACAAAAGAGAATACGAATAGCAAAACATATAAAACAGATGATCAGATGGAGTGATAAGTCATCAAATGTAACGATGTGGTGCTGAATCTGCCTACTTCGTGGACGATTATGTGAAGTAGACATTATACAAACGTTACATAAATTTCAAATTAATTGATTTACTAACCAGGTTAGTATTTCATTTGAAACGGTAATATGTGTATTTTAGACGATCATGAGTGTGATTCAGAAAGTAAATAATTATCCAACATATTACAATGACTAATTAAATTTCATGAGATGTACGAACGGAGCCTTGAAACCTGAAATTCCCATTTCACTTGAATGCAGCGCTGATCTGCCTCCCTCCATTTTGTGCCGTTCGGCCCGTTTCCGGGCTTCCGAGAAGGGACCGATAAAACAGTCAGCAGGGAGTATGGCTCTGCTCGCAGGTCAAGAGTGCGGCTAAAGTTTTCCACACCAGCCCGAAACTTTGAAGAAAGTCAGTTTCGGTGGTCTTTCCAGCAGTTTGCCAACCGTGCTGTGGCCCCGCCGCGACGTTGTTGTCAGAACTTGCTGCCTCCGGCCGGACCGCCGCCACTGACAGCTGGAAAGTAAACATCTCCTTGCTAACCGGCTAACTGCCGCTAGCTCCAGGTAACCGCCGAGCTGGTCGACTGCGAGCGTTAGCCAGCGTCGTTAGCCTGCCAACGCCGGTGTTTTTCGGCGGTTAAGTCACCTCGCCAGCATTTACCGGTTGTCTCCGGTCGCCTTTTACTCGGACTGCCACAACGGCACTTTTCATTGATGTTGTTTCGGAGGGCGACAGCACATCAGCTCTGCTTCGAGTTCGGGTGAGTAAACTGGAGCTAACTTTACTTTACCTTCGTTAACGCTAGCTAGTTCCCTCTAACCCATGAGGACAGTTGTAATTGACATGTATGCCACAGAGGCATGTCTGTTTTATTTAGCTTTACATGGTCTAGTTGTTAGTATTCATTGCCATCTGTTTTACATCTGTTTTACAGGTTAGTGGCTCTCGTTGCCCCATAAGGTTTTAGTGACAAAACTGAGTGAGCTCCAACTAGGAAGTGTTGTTTTGGTGGACTTTGACTGCCAGTGTCCCAGAAAGCCTAGAAAAGTCCTGGGCCTTTAGCACAGTGTTTCCTCCTCCATCAAATCGCCCAGGTTTCTTAAGCAGCCCCCCCTCCCTTCCGTGGCTTCTCACTTTTCCAACAGTTTGATTCACAGCTTAAGGAGAACAAACCTCAGCTATCATGGCCTACTTAAGGCCACACTTCACTTTGATCTTGTCTAGAAGGATTAAACCGATTACAGGGGGTCAAAGGTCAGGATGTGTTGGGAGGTGGATGGAGCTGAAAAGGCCCTTTCACCCTGGATTCTTTCCAATGGCCTTTGGCCAAAGGGCGTTTGGAAGGTTTTAATTCTATTGACAGTCTAACAAAGATCTAACAGTCATAGCTAGCTTGTGACATCACTACTGCTCAGGTGGAGTCAGCATAGATGTGCTCCACCACAACAACTCATCCGTCTTGTCACATTTTGGCCACATCTGAAGTAAAAAATCAACAAAAAAGTGCCTTTGACTACCTTCTTCAAAAGTGTTGTGAATGTCTTGTAGATTGTTGACAGAGAGTTTTGTGGCCGTTCTCCCTTTAAATCCACTAAAATCTGTCAAATGCTTTTTTATAAAGGAACTGAAGTGAACAGGTACGTTTAATTTGAGCCCATTTCAACCTATTTTAGCATCTTTGTTTTTCTGATGAGGAGATGAGGAAAAAGTAGAGTTTGTGAAACCTCCAGTGGAAAAATGGCCTGCTCCCTGTGCTAGCCATCCATCCTGGAGGTATGCATTGAAGTGACATTTTTATAACAATAGATTTGCTCTCTCTCAGTATCAACAGTCAAAGGCGTTTGGAACCCGTTCAGATGCTTCTGACATCTGTGAGTGTTTTAGCAAAGTACTTGTGTCAGCATGACACCCGTTGGTGCTCTGCGTCTGCTGGGATTCAGAATGGGAAGCGTGTTCCAGCAGTAGAGAGCAATGTCAGTGCAACTGAGTCAATATTTCAGATCTATTAAAATGTCTTTTCAATGGCAAAAACCCACAGCAGATGTAACAGATGTTCCTCATGTGGGGGGATGAGGTGTGCTTAGAATGAATTATTTGGTGTTGCGATGTGGTTTGTTAAAGGTGGATAATGTGACTGCTCATGGAGATCTCCAGAGCCGTGACCCCCACACTCTGCCTCAGCTTCTGCGCTCTTGTGCTCAAAACCACGTCACAGACTGACTTGTGAGCTTGCCCGGCGAGATTCCTTTGGTTTCCTACAGTGAAAACCTGCCCCAACAGTCCGGCAGGCAGCCTGAGGAATGGAGCAGCGGAGGGGAGGGTGAGGTAGGGGTGAGCAGAGAGAGTGGGAAGTGTGTGAGCCAACAATAGGCCCAGATAGCGAACTGGTTTGGGGAGATCCAGTCATTGTGTGCGCAGCCGACACGCTTTACAGCAGTTTCAGGTGGAGGTATTCACCTCCTTCAGCTTTACAACAGGCAGCAATGTGAAGCATGTGTCCTCCCAACGCCTCAGTGGATCCGGGTTCTGAACGATGGATCACGTAGAGTTTAATTCAAATGACTCATTGCAGCAGCTGGAATGTGATTAATACATATCCAACAGTTGTGGAGCTCAGGTACATTGGGACACAGGTGAATTCCCAATTTATGACTCTGCGGTGAACTGACCCTACGCCGTCGCAGGCGTTTCTCCTTCTGCATCTGTCTCGTAGCGCTGCGGTGAAGTTTGCTGCCATGTTTATTTTTTTTTCTGGTTCTCAGTGTTTCCTTCAAACAGGGCTGGGCGATATGGCTGAAAAAAATGGTTCACGATTTAAATTTCCTTTTTCTCTCCCTCCAATCTAAAATCGGTTAGCAGATGACAGAAACTGTTCGGCATGTGACAATGCCCCAAACTTTGCGGCAAGGTACTGCTTGCTCTCTGACGCCACACACCCAAACCATTTCCGAATAACTGAAAATACGTTTCCTTTCTTCGGAATGAGATCAACACCGCTAGCCGCCATGTTGCTTATATATCAGAGGGAAGGGGAGCACGGAATCCGATTCGTTGACCTACCTTCAAGCCATAGCGACTGAAAGTGAGTGGCTCTTGTTACCGCAGTAACTCTGACATGATCGGCATATTTCTCCTCTCACGTTTTCAGTCAAAAATCACCTGGAAGTGAAACGAGATGTAAACATTCCAAGGTACGCCGTCGATTTGACGCACGGTGGAGAGATTGAACGCGGAGCTACTCCGACACTCACAGTGTAGGGCAGGGGTGTCAAACTGAGGTCCTCGAGGGCAACAAATCCTGCAGGTTTTATATGTCACCCCGCTCCTCCCTCACCAGAATCAGTCTTCTGGTGAGCCCCGGTAGCGAGCTGCTGATTTGAATCGGGCCTGTAGGAGCAGGGTGACATCTAAACCCTGTGAGACATGCAGCCCTCCAGGACTGGAGTCGTAGGGCATCCTGGCGCTGAGTGATACCGATAAAAGTCATATCTCAATGTTGTTAAGCTGATACTCAATATATAGCAATATTTTCACATGTTAGCATTTTGAATACATTTTTTCCAATATTTTGATCAAATGCGTGCACTGTTGCTGATCCCTAATGATGAAATTCACTTTTTTATACATATATCAGTATGTATTAAAATCGGCAGACGCAGTCCAGCCCTAGTCTCTGCATAGAGCACGGCGTAGGGTCTGTGTGTGTTCAAGGCAGAAGAACACATTGAGTGTTGAATCTCCAGAGGTGCTGGCGTCATTTGAGGCTCAGCAGGGCAGATTGTGACGGTGACGTTTTACCTACCTGTCATGACTGTTTCAAATAATCCTCCTGAAACTGAATTTTCCCATCATCCATTGTGTCAGTGGAGCTGTGACAACGGGTGAAACCGTTTTCTTGTGTGTGTGTGTGTGTGTCTAATAGATTTAATTAATGACTGATCCAGACCAGCCCTGATGTTTTCATTTCTCTCCATAACGAGTTGGGTCACTGATCTAATCCCTGGTGATTCATTGTGCTCTCAGTTTGCGTCTCTACCAGTGACGCCCTCATCCCCTCTGTCCAAATGAAATGGCCTACATGTTACATGTTTTTTTTACAGCTGAGAAGCAGACCCTAAATGTCCGTCAGTTCTTATTTCTTTCGTTATGTCACATGTGCATGTCTGTGAAGGTTCTCAGTCATCCAGGTCATGGTACCTAGCCGGGTTAAATCGACTTCTAGTTTGCTTGAAGACGTTTCGCCCGAGAAGCTTCTTCAGTTCTGAGAATTGAAGACGCTTGTGCGCACACACCTGAGCTGGAGCGTCCAGTGGGGTGTTGGTGGGAGAGAATGTTGGTTGATGTTGAATCATGGACACAGATGCTGACTCCTCAGTAAACCGTTGAGTGTGTCTATCCTTTGCCCAAACTAAACGTTGTCACTGTTTCAGTCACAAACGGTCTTTCGGTCAGTTCTGTTTGTTCTCAGCGAACACTGACGTCTGATACAGAAGCATGAAGGACTTAGGCAGCGCTCCCATCCACTCGTCTGTCTTTCAGGAGTCCCAGCGTGTCGTCCCAGCTGCTGCGGTGAAGCCCCTCGTTCCTATCGCCACGCAGGAAGGTGCCAACAGAGGGACAGGATGCCGATTCCGCCCCCTCCGCCTCCTCCCCCAGGACCCCCTCCACCCCCCACGTTCAGTGAGGTCAGTCCCAGCGGAGCTCACCTGAGCGTCACAGTGTCAGTTTGTGCTCGGTCATCATGTTGCATTTTTGTCCGGTCACACATCAGCTCGTGCCCCCGATCCGTCACATGTACAGGTGAATCTCCTAAAAGTAAAAAGAAACTTTTTTTCCAGTCACTCATGGCATTCAAAAAAACATACAGTACATTTTTCTGCATCGTGATTTTGCTTTGCGTATGTCGGGGATACTAAAACTGTGACTTTGTCCATGTGTTGTACTTGTTTTGTGTCAAATTGCGTGATTGTCGGTGGTCCCACATGACTCCTCTTGTTCCCAGTGATTGAATTGATATAATGGAACGTTGATATGTTTAAATTCAGTAACCATACATGTAACTATTGAAAAATCTCAGATTTGAGGTTCATGGTATTTAAACTGCATAATTTTTGGTTCATTCACATGCACCTGATGCAAAATATGGAAATATTTAGAGATTCCTTTTATTGTATTTAGTAGAGCTGCAGGCTTATTGAAAAAAAACCCTTCTTGGAACGTTTTAGTTTTCATATAATAAAATACATGGTTTACTGACGTTTTCCATGATAGTCTATGTTTTCAAACATCGTCATGCCAATAAGAGCATGCGTGATAAATACATCTTAAAAAGTATCTGACTGAACACTTATTTGGGGAAATGATCACACCGTGCACGAACCTTGTGTGTTTCATATTGACCCGTCAAACAGTGATTATGACACATTCATGTTCATGGCTGAAAAAACAAAGGATCTGAAACCTGAGAGCAGACGTGAACGGAATAACTGAGCATCAAATTTCATCTTGATGGTCACTGACTGACGAATGCTGCGGACATCCTTGCAAACACACAAGTTCAGTTAACCCTTTAACACTGACGGTACCGTTGGCGCTGCATTCCTGCTAGCATACTGTGGATTACTGTAGTTAGTAAAACATCTGTCGGTTCCTGAAGGCTGAGAACAGCCATGTTGCTGTCATTACGGTAATCCCATTCGATCTGTTGCCGGATGCCGGTGATTACCGTAATAACAGAAACTTCTCTACTTTCAGGAACAGATGAAGCTCCTGTGACTTGAATCGGTTTGATCACGCAGTCTCTGATTTGATCGCTTCCTCTGCAGGCGAACACGACTCCTCCCAAACTGAGTTCGTCGGAGGCCAAAGGTCGAGGAGCCCTGCTGTCAGACATCTGCAAAGGCACAAAGCTAAAAAAGGTGGCGGCGGTCAATGACCGGAGCGCGCCCGTCATAGAGAGTGGGTCCCGTCAGCACCTTCACAGCACATTTACAAACCCCCCGCTGTCATCACTGTGTGAAACTGTTGTCATTTTATTGTTTTTTTTATTAAATGAAAAAATATTTTTAATTGAGAAATATTTGTATTATTTAAGTGAAAGTATTTGTATTAATTGTTTTTGGATTTTTTAAAATTACACTTGAAGTTCAAGTGTAATGACAGTACAACAGACACATGTATTGTCTGTGGCTGTGACTTTTTACCCCTTTGTACCTGGAAGGATTTGGTGTGAGGACAAGGAAACATTTTGCGTGGCTGGACTCATGTGACTCTCTAACAATTGTCTTTGCTAGAACGTGTTTGGTCAGATGAAGATGATTTCAAATAGAAACACATGGTGTTCGTCATCCACCATATTTGACTATTCAAATATAGACAGACACCAGCTGTCAGCTACGTACTGAGGTCGAGTGTGTGTGTCCTCCAGAATCCGGTGGAGGAGGAGGTAGTGGATCAGGTGGAGGTGGTTTTGGAGGCGGAGCCCCGATGGGAATGGGAGGCCTTTTCCAAGGAGGTGTGCCAAAACTACGCCCAGTTGGAGGTAAAAACGCCACTGTGCCCGTGTGTGTACCTTCAGACCGACCTCACAAAGAAGTTCTACTCCACACAAACTTCATGACCTCTAGGACCCGTTCCACAAAGCAGGTTTAGTTACAATCCTGATTCAGTTCATCCTGACATGAAGGGAAACTGCTGATTTTCACGTGTATTTCATTGTAAACTGACGAACTGGAACCTGACGTCTTTTAATGTGTTAGAATTCACCTGTCCTCCTTCTCCTTCTTGCTCTGAACTCCTAAACTCCATCTCCGTGTTCTCCTCCAAGATGGTTCAAGCGGGGGCACCGTGGGTCGATCCGCCCTGAGGCCCCCGGCGTCTCGACCTGCGGCTCCTCGCCCCCCCACGGGCCGTTCCAGCTCACCCTCTCCGGCCAACAAACCTTCACCGCCTGAGCAGCAGCGCTCCCACCGCCCCTCCCTGCCAGACATCTCCCGCCCCCCCGGCGGCAGCAGCAGCAGCAGCTCCTCCATAGGAGGCGGGATGAAGCACAGCACGTCTGCCCCGCCCCCTCCGCCGCCGTTCAGCAGGGGAGGTCGCGGCAATGCCCCTCCCACCCCCAACCAGAAAGCACTCTCCTCCTCCTCTTCCTCTCACAGCAGAGAAAAGCCCCTCCCTCCAACGCCCAGCAGAGGCCCCACCCCACCCAGCTCCGTCAAGCCGCCTTCGTCCTCGAGCAGACCCCCCACCGGCGGCTCCTCTGCCCCCCCTCCTCCCCCACCGTACCGGCCTCACTCGTCGGGCAGCCTTTCCAACGGACCGTCCCACGTGGACGGTGCCCCCGAGCTCCCCCAGCGCCACAACTCCCTGCACAAGAAACACTCATCTGGGGGCGGCAGCCAGGGACGCAGCCACGCCCCCCCTCCTCCGCCATCACCATCTCCAGCCCCTCAGCAGATTGGCAGACCGCCACCACCGGCCCGCGAGCCCCCAGGCCGGAGAGCGGGTACACACACACACACACACACACACACACCTGCCACAGTGTTCTCAGATCAGCATTACAACTTCCACCTAAACCTGATCATTCTCATGCCACGTCCACACGGAGATGGAGCCGGAATAGTTCAAAAATCTTTTTCCGTCCACACGTAATCCACAAATCCACTGTATGCTGTCATACATCCGCCAGGCCTGTAGGTGGTGCTGCAGCGCTGCCACCATCAGTCCCAAAACATGTTTAGCAAGATTCTGTTTTCACAGAATAAACAAACAAAACCATTTGACATGTTTTTAATAAATAAAATGAAGTGAATAGTTGATGTTCAATATCCAATCGGTCAAATATGAACTAGTGTGAGAAATTATTTCCTGTTTTCTGGCTTAATAATGAACTATTTCAAGGCGGAAGTGGTGACAGGGGAATGCGGGTCGTGGCTGAATGATCAGCCAGGTCGATCTGTGTGTATTGGGGCACAGGGGCGAGCATCAGTGGAGACATAAAGTGGTAATTTACTTTGTGACAGTAGACAGAAGGTGTGGTTGTGGGGTGTGTGGATGCGCTCGTGCTGACGCTAGCACACACGTTTATCTGATCAAACATGTGTCTGTATATACACATACGTAGCAAAGTGTGGGCAAATCCTGGCAGAAATATGCAACCATAGAGACAACGTGTCTGATGAACAGGATGAATAACATGAGTCTGTTTAGTTTGTTAAAGGACATCTAGGCAAGGTGCTTCAAGGACTTTTGTTGTGATCTGCTCCTACATAATGAATGAAGTCAGTTTGGCCGTCACCACTTCTTTGATGGTAGGGGACAACACAGAATCATCTCCAGAAACGTGTATCCACACAGATCCAGTGAATCTGTTGTAGTACATCCTCCAGGCCTGTAGATGGAGCTGTAATACTGCCGCAGAAATGCATCATCGCAGAGAAGAAGACATGGAACCAACAGATGATCAGACACGTCATATTCAACGCGGTCAGCCGCAGTGTTGTTGTTGTTAGTCAGTTAACATGAGGCTAACCCTGGATTTACACCGGCTGCGTGTGCGTTGCGTCTCCAATCTGTCTTTGCTCCGTCAGCGCGCTCCGTCCATTTACACCGGATGCGTTTCTACTGCGTCGCGGCTCTGGTCCGTCAGTTCCCGCGGTGAAAACCCGTATAATCGCGCGAAACTACATGTATATGTGATAAATCCAGGAAGAAACAGTCGCGTCTCCAGGTGGAGAAACAGAGGAGAGTCGGACTTGCTTGCGTTTGACTTTTTTTTCTGTGTTTTGTGCTTTTACCATGGGAAAGTAGCTTGTTAGTATATAAATACTCTTATGAATATACTGTGTTGAAAGTACTGGTGAAATAGTATGAAATACGATCTGCCGTCAACATCGAGCGTTTTATTCTGAAAAGTAACCAGATGTTTTATTTTGTTTCTGTGTTGGACTTCCTGCCCCACTCGATGGATTTTGTGCCAAATTTATGCGTCTCAGCTCCGGCATCCGTCAGAAATAGAATCTCTGCGTATTTGCGACGCAGCGCTCCGGACTGACGGAGCGGAGACGCAACGCAACGCAGTCGGTGTAAATGGACACATTGATTAGAATGGAAACGTATTTGATCCGGCGCCATGCCGGTGTAATTCCAGGGTTAGGAGAGGTGGCGTTATGACGTCATTGGCTCAGGAAAGATGACAGGTTGGACACGCACAGGAGAAACGGTGTCGTCTTCACATTTATTCATTCTGGGACCAAAAATGATCCCATTCAGGCTCCACAACGACTGGCCTCAG
>CAAKHB010002598.1:64288-78599 GCA_901007665.1 Aeoliscus strigatus
GACGAGAGGAAGAAAACCGCCGGTCACAAGGCTGAGAACAAACGTGAGTGGCTGCCGGCGCTCGTAGCCCCGCCCACAGACGTCACCTGATGTAAAACGAACCTTTATTTAACCCGTCACCACCGACAAACCCTGGAGTACCGTAACTGCAGAACTGATACACACACACATATTCTATTTCAAATATTTCAGTTGATATATGAAGAAACATTTTTTAGCACAGAGGTTGATATTTAACCCTTTGACCTCCACGGTACCGCTGCCGCTACGTTTACACGAGCATACTTCAGAGTACCGTAATGACATGACTATTGATGACATCAGAAACCAAAGCTGAGAAGTGATGTGAAGAAGGAGGAAACGTCCATCGGTTCCTGAAAGTTGCACTTCACAGCTAAGTTTCTGTCATTACGGTAATGTTCTGCTCGCCTCCAGCAGCAACAGCAAATGAGATGACTGTAATGACAGCAACCGACGGCCGTTTTCTCCTTGGAGCTCCTTCTTCACACCAGGTCCAGGAACCAGTGACACCTGTCGGGTTTCTGATGTCACAAATAGTCGTGTAATTACGGTACTCCCGAGGAGCTGCTGTCTCAACGTGCTGACTCTGTCCTCCCTCAGCGTCCCGGGTCAGCGTTCCTCAGGTGGCGCGGGTCCTGTCGGAGGTGTACGGCGACCGCATGGCGTCGCCGTGCGGCGGCGGCTCGGAGGGCGAGAGTTTCCCGCTGCAGCAGAAGCTGCTGGTCTGCTGCCTGCTGCTGCTCAGCCGCAACGGGAAAAGCAAAGAGGTGGCGCTGGGGAAGGTGAGACACACACACACACACACGCTGGGCTGCAGGGAATCAGGTGTGTGACGCGCAGACGTGTTGACGCGTTGCAGCTCCATGAGGTCCACAGCCGTCTGTGCGCCCAGCGGCAGGTGGGCGGCGTCGGTCAGGGCGAGTGTCTGTCGCTGTGCACGCTGCTGGAGAGTCGAGGAATCTTCACTCTGAAAAAGGCCAAAGAAGCTCGTCTGACCAAGGTACGGACATCGGGCCGAGTTGCTCTCCGGAGTCGCGTCCTGTCGATTTAAAACCCTTTTTTGTTTTGTTTTGTCCCCTGCAGGTTTTTCTGAAGATCGAGGAGAAAGACGTGGAGAACGCCCTGAAGGACCGAACGCTGCTCGGCAGCATCCTGGCGGCGGGTCTCCCCTCATGAGCCTTCCTTTTAGATTTAATTTTATTTCTTGAGATTTTTTTTAAGAATTGAAACCAGGAAATTATTTTTATTCTCGTTTTTGCTGAGAATCTGTACAGTTCATCTTTTTGTTTTTGTTTTTGACTCATTTGTGGCTTTTTGAAAACTCGTTTGTGATTCAGCATCAGTTTCTGTTGAAACGTTCTTCATGCTGCAAATAAACAGCCGCTGTTGTATTTTCATGGGAGTCACAGCTGCTGTGGATTCTTTCATCGTGACTGAAGGGACTCATTCGATGCAGTAGCTGCTTCCACCTGTAGGGGGCGCCCTCAGTGGTTTGTGCTGGAGCTCTTGTGTGTTGGACGGTTGATCAGCTGCTGCTCGTCCACGTGATCGGACCCTCTGATTGGATTAGAGGGTTTAGCTTCATTCAGTCACACGTTTCACTCGTTCACTCACCAGCTTACTTCCCTGCCCGTCAGGTGGAACTGAAACCGACGAGCTGCGTTGTCTGTTCCTGAGAGTTGACAGCCATGTTGCTGTCATTACGGTAATCCCATTTGCTCTGTTGCCACAGCCACCACATTACCGTAATGGCAGCGGCTAAGTTTGAAGTGCAGTAACCAGTAATGGATGTTTTCGTCTTCTAACTCCTTCACTCCAGGTGGAGGAGCTGAGTGACACTGTGGTTCTGGGCTGTGACACAGTCAGTGTCAAAGGGTCAAATATGAATTTGTGCTGAACTATTGAGTATCTCAAACATTTTAAATAGTTTACGTGACTTCTGTACAAATGTGAGATACATTTTTTTTGCATCAGTCATCCTGTTCTAAAACATTTTACTTTACGTGCACTTTACATACTACACTTTACATACAACTCATCAATGATCAATATCATGTTTGATTGGCAAATATGGATTTTCTTACTCCTGATGATCGTAAACTGAAGATCTTGTTTGACCCCACATAAGTCATGGATCCATACAGATTTTATTGATTTATTCACATCAAACCTTTGAACTGGATGAAAGTAGACTGTTGAAATACAAATAGTTACAAATGTGTCACTGATTCCATAAATCAGTCGCAGAAAAACAGCAAACAAACCTTTACAAACCTATTTCCTTCTAAATCGATTGTTTGGTTCCACCGCCATCTTGGTTTGTAAAACCTGTGACCTCTGACCTTGACAAGCATTAAAGGGACTGGAAACAGTTTGTGTCACTATGACCTTTCAAAAATCACAATTTAAAGCTTTTATACATAACAAGCATCATTTTCCAAACTAATGTGAAACAGCTCCAACATCTGGTCACATGACTAAACCAGTGAAGCACTGCTCCAGAGATCAGGTGGGATGTGTGACGTGTGTCAAGATTTAGTAAAATAAATAGCTTCGTGACAGAAAAAAAACATTCATATGAAATAAAAACAACATCAAACCAACAGCAGGTTGAGAATTAAACGGTAAAACAATCATTTAGTACATTCACAAAGAGAAAATAAGTCACATGACCTCACCGGGTGTTTCCAGCCGCTCACCACAAAAACGGTCCTCCCGTGCAACAACTCACTTTTCTGCACTAAATCACAAACGTATTTCGATATATTTCACTGGATATAAAGAGTTTAGAAATCCACGACATTTCATGTTTAAAAGAAACTTAAAGTCGACCATGTTTTTAGAAGTGGAAATAACGTTGTTGTGTAAACTAGTGTTCATAAATGTGATTTGTAGAATAAAGGTTTTTATACATGTAAACGTTCAGTTCCCAGCTGCCTTTGATGCACGAGTAGAAAAACTACAAACATTCACACGTGAAACGTCCTGTCGACTTCATTTCATAACCTGTTGAAACAATTGACTGTCAACCGCCGACGGTGACGTGAACAATTGACTGTCAAACGCCGACGGTGACGTGAACAATTGACTGTCAACCGCCGACGGTGACGTGAACAATTGACTGTCAACCGCCGACGGTGACGTGAACAATTGACTGTCAAACGCAGACGGTGACGTGAACAATTGACTGTCAACCGCCGACGGTGACAGACGCTAACAGACTGTGGAGTAGAACACGAGTCAGAAAACATCCAATGGTTCCTGAACGCTGACAACAGACCTGTGGCTGTTTTGTTTTCTGACCATTACGGTACTCTACGATATATGGTGTTAAATTCATGTCTGTGCCGAACAAACATTTGAAATAACAGTTGTCAGGAAATCTGTAATAAGGACTTGTATTAAAATACAGAGTTTACCGTGTCAGTCGTCCTGTTTTGAAGTCAGTTCTAAATATTATAACATTTTTACTTTGGATCACGGACACGGGAGCAGGAACCACCGTACTTATCTTTATTACACTCTGATTTCTCTCTTTGCATAGATGTTTGATTCAACAAATACACAATAAATAATCGGCGCGGCGACGTGCAGCCACCACGTCTCATCAGATGGAGAACAACTGTTTTGGACTTTTTGGACTCTGGACTCAAGGTGAAAGGTCAAAGGTCGAACCTACGCCGCTGGTTTTCCCCTGCACCCGTTGAACATACTGTTCAACCAGCCCATTGCTTGTCTGTTTAGCCCCGCCCCTTCGGTGTGCTGAGGAGACGACAGGCGGTTGGTGCGTCTACCTGAGTCGAGCTGAGAAGCAGCGCATGTACTCGGTCATCCAGTGGTCGTCCACCGCCGTCAGCTGCGAGCGCCGCGTCTTCTCCAGGTCAGCTGACCGCGCCCGCCGTCGCTCCAGGTTGGAGCCGCGCTTGTCGAGCTGCCGCTGCGTCTGAACGCAGACGTCGGTCGTGTTGCTCTGAGAGGAAAACGCTTCATTATTCATGTCCGCGGAGCGTCGGGTGACGCCGTCTCCGGTTTCCTGTCAACGGAGTCGAGCCGCTCACACAGGACGGAGACAACTGAGTTTGATCAGAACAAATCCAACTGGTTTTACCAACCCGACGGTATCCGGCTACATGCACACCAGCACCGTAACCACACTACTATTGGTTGAACCGTTACCAAGACACTACCAAGTGTCAGTCGGTTCCTCCACCTGGTGTGAACAAGGAGGAGGAGCCATGTTCCTGTCATTACGGTAATCCCCTTCACCCTGTTGCTGGAAGCTGGTGAGTCATAACCGTAATGACAGAAACTTCTCAGCTTTCAGGAACCGTTCAACGTTTCCTGATGCAAACAGTCGTGTAATTACGGTAATGTCAGAAACTCGTTCCAACCAGTTGAACTTCCCATTCGGTGTCGCTCTGGATTCATGCTCCTACATCCGGTCGTTGGTGAACCTCCGGCAGCGTCGCCTGTCTGTACTGTAACCGCGGCAACCACTGTGATTGGACTGTGTGTGTCATGTGACTTTCCCAGCTCTCTGCGTCTGAAGTCCTGAAGGTGATTCGGGAGCCGAACAGGATCCAGAGCTTGTAGTTGCTATGGTAACATGAGCGCTTGAGGAAACAACGAAAAAAAGAAAACGGCGGCGGGATTCAAACAGACGTTTGTGACAACGCTTCTGAGGTGAAGTGACGTGGAGGTCCAACGCCGTCTGAGCGTCTCTACTTCTGAGTCCGTCTGTCTCGTTGCTCCAGGTGGAATCTCACCGCCGTGTTTCTTTTTTTTCTGGTTCTCAGTGTTTTGGTTTTTTTTTTTACTTCCAGAGAAAGCGACTGAAACTAACTGCTCACGTTTGTGTCAAAAAACGTCTTTTGGTCGGTTCTACTCTGCAAAGACACAAGTCTGGGAAGTCCAGGTGACACCAACAGTCCAATCACAGTTGTTGTCGTCTGTGGACGTGTGTGGAGCCGTGACACATAGATACATATAAAGACACGTAACAACACCATGTCACGACGCCACGTAACAACACCAAGTCATGACGCCATGTAACGACGCCACGTAACAACAACATGTCACAACGCCACGTCACGACACCATGTCACGACGCCACGTCACCATGTCACGACGCCACGTCACAACACCATGTCACGACGCCATGTAACGACACCATGTCACGACGCCACGTAACGACACCATGTAACCACGCCGTCCATTTGTCACCGCGTCAGGGACCTTACATGAGTCAGACTTACATCATTCTGCGTCCTCTTCATCTCCATCAGTCTCTCCGTCCAGTCCAGTCGGCATGACGACCACCGGTTCTCCTCCTTGGTGCTGCTCGGCGGTTGGCTCTTTGCTCTCGATGGTTTGCGGACAGCGGGTGGGTTGTTGCCATGGGAACTGTTGGGATGAGCCGGCTCAGAGCGAGGGGTGCGGCGGCGCTGCCGGTGTTTCCGCACTGGATTCGCCGGCTCGCCGTCAGAAGACGTGGAGACGACGGGTCCGTTGTCGGTCGCCGTGTCCTCCGAGGGTCTGCTGGCGTGCGGAGCCGCTGGTGGGGAGCTGCCGCCTTCGGACGCACCATTTTCCACGACGGCGCCCTCTGGTGACAGAGTGAGCGCTGCAGCTTCACAAACCATTTTCACACATATTCATCAGAGCCAACGCTCAGCCGCCATTGTTGTTGATAGCATTAGCATGAGGCTAAGGAGAGGTGGAGCTGTGACATCATCGGTTCAGGAGAGATGACAGGTTGGACACATGCAGGAGAAACACTGTCGTCACATTCACATCGATTCACTCTGGGACTCGACTCGGTGGCCAGAACCAGGGTCCGTTTTAGTCATGTGTTGTCACACACTGTGTTTCAAACCATCGTGCGACGTGGATTCTGGAGGTAAAAGATGAACGCTGGAGGGAATGGAAACCTTCCCAGCTGACCACCAACCTTCAGGCCAGTTATTTTTAGGTCCACCTGCCTCTGGTCCTCGTTCTCCTCAAACACCAGAACAAAGACAAACCTCCTGGGGCTTTTGTTTCATACACTCTTCCAACATTCTCCTGGACGGCAAACAGGAAGTGGAGACGAACCACATCCCAGTCTCCTCACTTAACCCCTGTGTAAGCTTCAGTGTTGAACTCACGTCAGACTTCTGTCCCTACGTCCGTCCCCACGTCCGTCCCTACGTCTGTCCCTACGTCCGACCCTACATCTCTGGTGTTTAAGGATTAATGTAGGTCATGAACGTTCAAATCATGTTTGCACCATCACGATGGAGAATTCACACAAGCCACCAATAAATACTTATTTTTGAATAATCAGTCTCTGCCTCAAACAAATGAAACCCACCTGGGTCAAACAACAAAGATCACGTCTCTGTCAGCTCACCTGATGGCGCTGCAGCGTCCGACATCCCGTTGGTTTCCACCTGCGTCTCGCCCGGATCAGACGGAGGTTTCGCGTCGGGGCTCGGCGACAGCTTGTGCTTCCCCTCGGAGGACGGCGGTGGCGGCGGCGCCACCGACAGCGGAACCACTTTGTTCCTGCTCAGTCTCGGTGTGGACCAGCCGCTGGAATCGGAGCCGCCGTCCCAGCCCTCCCAGAACCAGGGCTTGTGGGAATGCTCCATCACCCGCCGCGTCAGACGGTACTTCAGAGAGTCCTCGTAACATTTGGAAAACGTCTCCCATTTGGGATCCCGGAACTTCTTCATGTATTCTGTGCGGATCTTCTTGGTCACCATGATGCTGGTTCCCGATCTCTGGGGGAGAGACGACAATAAGACGATGACATGAAGAACTGGAGCATCAACGACATGGTGGTCGTGTCACTGGTCTTCCTGGACAGGATGATTGATGACACAGAGGAGGGTGAACCCGTTAACACCCACCGTATCCCCAGCACCACCGGCCTATTGGCCTACCGTAATTACTTGAATATATGCGCTCTCAGAAAATGTCGATTGGTTACTGAATGTTGAGAAGCTGCATGCCATAGCAGAGTTGCTGGCATTACGGTAATTATTCGCCGGTTCCTGGCAGCACAGTGAATGTGATTACCGTAATGACAGCAACTGGTCAACTTTCAGGAACAGTTTTCTCCGTCTCCCAGCTCCTTCGTCACACCAGGAGGAGGAATCAAGTGACACTTCTCAGCTTCCAGGAACATTTTCTGATAAGACAAATAGTAATAACGGTACTCCAAAGTCTGCTGGGGATACCGTCTGTGTCAAAGTGTTAAACCCATTCCAGTTAGTACGTTCAATACTTATTCCCTGTGTCATTTCACTTTACTGCAAATGACTTCATTCATGGACATAGTTCGCATCTTATTTTCCCAAGTGCCAGGTCGGTGTAGGCGTGGCTACCTATAGACCACGCCCACCTGCTGACGCGCAGCCGAGCAGTATTTAAGCTAATTAGCCGTGTTACTACGGCGGTCCGCTGCCGCACCGGTGGATTTCCTCCAAGTCTTCCTCCTATATCTGTTCCCCTGCTGCCTTTGGATGTCTCTCACTGAATTCACGACATGAATCATTCATTCTCTTTAATTTAATCAGAAATTAGACAATTACTTCTGCCCGTTGTCGATATAGTGAGGAATTAAATTGAGATATTTTCAGACACCTCAGTCACACCCAGTCACTGCATCGGATTGTATTTATTTGACGACCCCCAGAAACAATATTCAGTGTTTAACTGTGGGAAACGAAGCAGAAAATGATAGAGATGTGAGCCGAAGATGACGGTGGACTGACCGTCACACACCTGCTCCGGTAAGCTCCGGTTGAATATTTTATTTACACTAGCGCTTCCAGAAAATGTATTTCCATATTTCACTTTAAATAATGTCCCTTACCCTCGCCTCCTCCAACAGGTGTCCGGTCTGTGCAGTCCCGTTCGGCTCTCTGTCGTCAGACGACGGACATCGTTCTGACTCCCACCGACCGTCGGTGGAAAGAACCGAGGGGCTAACGCGTCAAGTTAGCTGCTATACTGCAGTCATAGCACATCCGCTGAAGACTTTCAAAATAATACGGAAGCAAAGACAGGAACTCCCATAAAGCCTGATCAGTTACAAAATAAAACCACACCAATCCACTAATTATTGCAAATAAACGGGAACGTTAGACTGTTTTGTTTGTATTATTGAATTCATTTAGAACTGTAAATACTGCAAGATTTCTTTTTATCTTTTTATTTGCCTGTAGATTTTTACCTCCTGCTGTTTTTGACTGTTCTGTGGTAACTGTACATTTCGTACCTTGTTTAATCTTAATTTAAACTACCAGCAGTCTGTAATTAGCAAATAATTAGATCAATTATTTTATTTCTAAGCAGATCAAAAGCAGCAAAAATGAACTTTTTGAATTAAAAAAAGAAAATATAGTGGGTCACACAGCAACCAGTCTTTGTTGAGGTGCAGTGGCAGAAAAAGTGGCTGAAGTCACACGTGAAAAAAAAATGATTTTATTGTCTTCTTGTTTCTTTCATTTTGGTCTTTTTTTGTCTTTTTTGTGTGATCAGTTTTCTCCCAGTTGGTCAGAGTTGGAGTGTGTGACACACACACACACACACACACACACACACACAGGACATGAATCTCATCCAGTCATTCACATTCATAAAAAGTAGAAGGAATAAATAACATATGTACACGTTGCTCCTGATGTTTGGAGGTCCTGAGCGCCGGGGTTTAGAAGCACTTGCGGTGGACGATGCTGGGACCGGCCTCATCGTACTCCTGCTTACTGATCCACATCTGCTGGAAGGTGGAGAGGGAGGCCAGGATGGAGCCGCCGATCCACACAGAGTACTTACGCTCAGGGGGGGCGATGATCTGCACAGCACAGGGTTTATTTTTAGTAACACATCACTCAAACAATACTCAGGTTAGAACAGCAGCATGTGATTTCAGCAGGTTTAAGGTGCTGAGTCACTGTCAGATACACCGAGAGACGAATCAACGTTCCACACTTCATTCATCGTTATAGGGTGAGAAAATGGCAAAACTGGCAGTGAACCAGTGGTAACTTCATTCACTTTGAAAGAAAATGAAAGAAATTTTGAAAAAGTTAAAGTCTCGTTATGTTCTCTGATGGTGCTTTGGGTTTGCAATGTTTAATTTCACATCCGTATATTTTTCTTTTAGAATATAAATCCATTTCCTAAATACGTTACACACTACACTGTAGGTTTTTAGTTTAATCTTTACAGTTATATTTTCTACCTTCTTTTAAAATATTACCACTTTTATTCACTTCACTCTGTTGTTTATCAATTACCCTAAAACTAACCCTTTACCTGATCCCTACACCTAACCTAACCCCAACCTTTAACCTTTAACCCCTAACGTTAACCCCTACCTCTAAGCCTAACACCTGACCTTAACCCCTGACCCTCACCTTGATCTTCATAGTGCTGGGAGCCAGAGCGGTGATCTCCTTCTGCATGCGGTCAGCGATACCCGGGTACATGGTGGTTCCACCGGAGAGCACGTTGTTGGCGTAGAGGTCCTTGCGGATGTCGATGTCACACTTCATGATGCTGTTGTAAGCGGTTTCATGAATACCAGCTGACTCCATACCTGTTCGGGTGCACCAGGATCACACCGGTCAACTTACACCTTCATTTGATACCATCATTTTTTAAATAATCCTACAGCTGCAGTTTTTGAGATGAAATCTGGTGGATTTGGTGCAGGAAAATCCAAACTGATGCAGAAAATCCTAATTTGTTGCTCCACACAGAACACACACCGATGAAAGAAGGCTGGAACAGCGTCTCCGGGCAGCGGAAACGCTCGTTGCCGATGGTGATGACCTGACCGTCAGGGAGCTCGTAGCTCTTCTCCAGGGAGGAGGAGGAGGCGGCGGTGGCCATCTCGTTCTCAAAGTCCAGAGCCACGTAGCACAGCTTCTCCTTGATGTCACGCACGATCTCACGCTCGGCTGGAGGGGAAAGAGGACAGGGACACGGCTCAGGTTTGGTGACAGGACGAGTCGCAAACACCCGGAGAAAAGGTACAACGGTGACTGGTTTACCGGTGGTGACGAAGGAGTAGCCGCGCTCAGTCAGGATCTTCATCAGGTAGTCGGTCAGATCGCGACCGGCCAGATCCAGACGCATGATGGCGTGCGGCAGAGCGTAGCCCTCGTAGATCGGAACGTTGTGGGTCACGCCGTCACCAGAGTCCAGCACGATACCTGACGGAGGAAACGGTGGTTGATCAGACCTCTGAGGGTTTGTCCGTCGGTCCTTGTGCCTCTCTGTTTCACCCCAACTGGTTAACAGATGCTCATGTGACTGTATGTTGTGAATGTTGTGGACCTCTGAGGACCTCTGACCCAGAGCCTCGTGAACGTCGTCCACAAAGGCCACCCGACTCACCGGTGGTGCGACCAGAGGCGTAGAGCGACAGCACCGCCTGGATGGCCACGTACATGGCGGGGACGTTGAAGGTCTCAAACATGATCTGGGTCATCTTCTCCCTGTTGGCTTTGGGGTTGAGCGGGGCCTCGGTGAGCAGGGTGGGGTGCTCCTCGGGGGCCACCCGCAGCTCGTTGTAGAAGGTGTGGTGCCAGATCTTCTCCATGTCGTCCCAGTTGGTGATGATGCCGTGCTCGATGGGGTACTTCAGGGTCAGGATGCCCCTCTTGCTCTGGGCCTCGTCACCCACGTAGGAGTCCTTCTGACCCATACCGACCATCACACCCTGCGGGGGGGGCAGAAATGAGGAGAACTGATCAGGAGGAGAACTACATCAATGCTTGACCATGAAAACACCCCCTTACCACTAGGAAATGCACTGACGCCATTTTAAGGACAAAAGATTTTTTTTTCTTTTTTAAATGGAGCTGATCAATCAATCAATCAATCAATCAATCAATCAATCAGAAAGGGTTTGGGTTTCTCTGCAGCTGCTCGGTACCTGGTGACGGGGGCGGCCCACGATGGAGGGGAACACAGCTCTGGGTGCGTCATCCCCAGCAAAGCCGGCCTTCACCAAACCAGAGCCATTGTCGCACACGAGGGCGGTGGTCTCGTCGTCGTCACACATCTTTTCTGGAGGAGGGAGGTCAGGTGGTGAGTTTCTGTGCAGCAGAAAAATCGGTCTTACCCCTGACCTTAACCTTCGCCCCCACATATATGAAGCAGAATTACTAGAATCATCTTCACGAACCAACTAATAGTGGTGTTGTACTACATGGAGGTCAAACAGAAACACCATTCCTCATTTACTGTGATGATGTGATGATGCCTTCAGGAGGCATTCGTACACTATCTGAGCTTCCAGTCTTACAGTTTTATGTTAAAAGTAACCCATTTCTTACAGGGTGGTCTTACTTTGAATGGCCAGCAAGGATAAATAAAAGTCTTACTGTTTGTCTTCAAAATCATGTCCACCAATGTTCAAAACATTTAACTTCACTCTTGATTTCACACAAAGCTTTCATACACATCAGTAAATGACTTTTAGCTTGCATGTTATTTCACACAATTCGCCAAATGCTACTGTGGAAAAATTGAATGCAGTTTTTCTAAAAGTGTTTTTTTTTTTTAAGCTACAGGCTTCATCCAAGTGCAGTCTGATAGTAAAGTCATTTTAATAAAACTGTCTGTGTACAAAATAAATGGTAAGAAGTTCATTATAAACAATGAATTAAAAAAAATAAAAATAAATTCCTCCTTCATTTGAATTGCATGCATTTATGAGGATTCATGGCAACTGCGGCACGCTCGTGAACACAGCACGACTGAAGAGGAAGTTAATTGTCCCTTTCACAACAAAAGCCGTTGTTTTACTTCAGAAGCAGCCAGCGTCTCCCTGCAACGAATTCAACCTGTGACTGTTTCACGCACTTTTCCCTCCCTCTCCCCAAGCCGCTTACCTCTGCCTGTCTCCGGCTGTCACTGAGGACCGTCTTCCGCTGCTGGTTCCAGCTGGAGGGAGTGACCGCGGCCGCCGCCGGGGTCCTTATATCCCCCGGCTCCTCCGTACCACCCGCCGTGTTGTTTCAGCACGGACAGCCCTGGAATGTCCGCGGATCCCGCTGGAATCCGTCGCTCCTTCGTCCATATTTGGTCGCGCGGGAGGGTGAAGAGTCCTGGAGGCTCGCGCGCTGCTCGCGCCTTTTATGGCGAGGAAGCCCGCGAGGCTGCAGCCGAGGCTCGTGCCCGTGTATGGAGACACGCACACACGCAGCAGGCTTCAGGAGTACTACTACCAGTACCAGTAATACCACAACGACTGTGAGCACTACTGACAGTACTAATGCTACTACTACTGATACTACTAGTACTACTATTGATACTGGGAGTACCATTACTACTACTGAGAGCACTAGTAATACTACTACTGACGGTCATAATACTATGACACTTCTACTACTACTACTACTACACAAGTGTATGCTGCTGATAGTTCTAGGGACACAAAGTTGTCATTACTACCACAACTACACGTAGTGTGTCTTTTCTTTCAACAGAACTGCAGACAAATGAAAAATAATTCAAAATACTTGAAATGTACTAGTACTATATTGTCTACAGTGTCCATGCGACTGCTACTAGACAGCCAGTGCCAGTAAGTAACCAGGTAATAACGTACTGCGATGTACCCAAAGTGCCGTGGACGATCGTGACAAAGCACTGATGCACCGTCCATCTCTACATATTAAATCCAGCTCTGAACAAACATGGACAACAATGTTTTGGTATTTCCAGGTGATTTCAGCACAATGAAGTTGTTGTTTTTTAATTCTCCTTCACCACAGAGAAGGATAAATTCTGAGCATATTTTATTTCACTAACACTCGTTAGAATATTGTTATTGTCCAGACTCAGTGTAAAACAATGTTCCCTGAGGTTGTTTTGTTTCATTCCAGGGACGTGGAGTCGGTCGGGTCGGCTGGAGACTCCAGCAAACAACGTCCCGACAGCTGAGTGACGTCCACAGACTCTAGTTTCTAAAACAGGAGGGTCTCTCTCTCTCTCTTCCTCACACACACACACACACGACAGCTGAGGCCTGAGCCAACAGGCCGCTGGTGTTTGTCCAGCTGCTGCCTGAGCTGAAACGATGGAGGCAGACCGCAGCCATTAGTCAGGAGGGGAAACAAGTGCTGGTGACATGAGACGATCCAGCTCATCCACAAACATACTAAACATACTACACGCATCGCTGGAACCGACCTGTGATGAAAGGACGCGTCCAGTGACCTTCATCCGGACCCACAGCGTAACGGGTTAAAATCTAAACTCAGCTTGAAATGTGACTCCCACTCCATCATTGAGAGTTAAAATGTGTGTTTGGAGAGAACGTCACGTTTACTTTCACCTTTTAACCCCCGACAGTATCGTGGCTGATACAGTGAATACAGAATGTATTCACGTTAGAGCCAGAAGACAACGCAGACAATTTAATAATGGTAATATATGTACATTTCTTTTGTAAATAGAGTTAGTGTATACTACCTGTATATATTGTGTCTTGCATGTTTAATTAGTATATTTGATTAAAATTTGTAAATACACTGCAAAAACTCAAATTCTTTACAACATTGTCTTATTTCTAGTCAACATGTCTCAATTCTGGCCATAAAATCTCTTTACACTAAAAATAAGACAACATCTGAAAAAGTAACTTGTTGTTCGACATTTTTCCGCAATTATTCACTTAAAATAAACAAAAAAATCTGCCAGTAGAGAAAGATTTTTTTTGCTGTTGCATGTACTAAGGAAAAAACACATGTTCCACTGGCAGATTTTTTTTTTTTTTTTTAAATTTGCATGAAACAAGTGAAGATTGTCTAAAAACAAGTTACTGGAAATAAGACAAATATTCTCTGTAAAATTTTGGATGTGATGCAGCGTATTGCATGTTAACTATATCCAACTGTGCTTTTTGACTTTTTCGACTGCAAGGCTGTAAATTTCCCCAATGTGGGACAATAACGTTTAAAGTTTTAACGTTACTACATTATTTGATTAGAATTGAAAGTATTAGAATGATACAGTTCTTACTTTTTTAAATGTTTTGTGTCATTTTAGTTGTAGTTAGTGATGTAACTCCAGGGGTCGTCGTCTCCTGGATGAAATCACTGAAATCTAACCCACTTGTTCTATTTTTAGCCTCAGAGTCCTGGGAGACGTCTGCACACACCGGCGCTGGCCAACGTGGATCAACATGGATCTCTGCCAGCTGAGTCCACAGCTATTTCTGACACACGTCTGCCCTTTGTCACCTGACAGGAGGAAGTCCACATTAACACGGCTGACCCAGACA